>JAQQSU010006399.1:0-13529 GCA_028627135.1 Pseudochirops cupreus | reverse complement strand
ATTATTGACTACATCCAACTGGAACTTGAGATACACAGGCACTGCAGTTGGGAGATTCATCCTGCCCTACCAAAAAGTGACATAGGAGAGAATAGACTGGGGGAGGGGGGAAATACTGGGATGGCTGTTTTGGGGTGGTGGGCGGGGGAAAGACGGGGAGAAAAGATGTAACTCAAAAAAATTTAATAAAGAATCTCATATTAAAAAAAAAAGAAGATGCTTGGATAAAAGTGTTTTTTTGTAGTTATGCTTCTTTAACTCAAAGATTAGGGCTAGGATAAACAGAAATCTGCAGCATTATATCAAGGGAAAATAGTTTTGACTTTAAATGTTTATCTTAGTCTTCTTGTATAATGATTGCAATGTTTTCATATTGGTCTTCTTGTTTTGCTATATTATATGAGAATTTGTTTTATTCTACATATCTTCAAATTAGTGGGAAAGTTTGGCCATAGGAAGTCACCAAATACTAATACTGAGGTCAGAGTTGTTGTATTGAAGAATTATAACAAATGGGAGAAACCATAAGAAAAAACAAAACAAAAAAAAGAAAATAGTCTGCTCTGCATTCAGACTCCATAGTTCTTTCTCTGGATGGCATTTTCCATCATTAGAACTTTGGAAATATTTTAGGTCCTTGCATTGATGAGAAGGGCTAAGCCTAGAAAAATCAGTCATCGCAGGCTGTGGCTGTTACTGTGTATAATGTTCTCCTGGTTCTGCTCACTTCACTCAGCATCAGTTCACATCAATCTTTCCAGGTTTTTCTGAAGTTTGCCTGTTCATAATTTCTTATAGCACAATAGTATTTCATTACATCCATATACCATAACTTGTTCAGCCATTCTCCATTTGATGGGCATCCCCTCAATTTCCAGTTCTTGGCTACCACAAAGAGAGCTGCTATAAATATTTTTGTACATGTGGGTCCTTTTCCATTTTTATGATCTCTCTGGGATACAGTAATGCCTTTATTTTTAAGGGTATGATTTGTAACCAATTTTCATATGCAATTCAATGTAGATTTGTGACCTTAAAAAAACAAAATACACTTTAAAAAAAACAATTTGGAGGTTAATGTACTTCACAGGAAAAACGTGAAACTTTGGTCAATGCAATAAAATTTTTAAAAATTAAGTTGCTACAAAACTTTGAGTTTGTTTATAAATTCCCTTGGAGAACAAAAAAGTCGAGCTGAAATAAAGGAAATAATCTTATGAAATAAAGGAAATAATAAACTATTCAATATGAGAAAAGCATACACATACACATATATTCAGGTAAAGTTATTTTTCAAAGGAAAAGCACAAGCAGATCAACACAAAACATTGGATATGATGCCCATTTTATAGGGATCACCCTTAGTTTAAGGAAACAAGCTCAGAGAGGTGAAGTCATTTGTCCAAAGTCACCTTTGAACTGAACTGAATATAAAGACTATATACAAATAATATGAAGAAGCTGAATATAAACAACTGAGATAAAACTCAGTTCTTCTGCTTCTTATTTCATTTCCATACCGCATATGGCTCTTCTAAAATATCCTCTGCTGTTCTAAATCCAGTGACCTTCATTCATGTGTACAACATATGTATGTCTTGGGTTATCAGATCAGGCAATGAAGATGCAAACAGGTGCTTGCTGTGCACCTTGATATGAAGCCCATGAAAGTACTTCACTTCTATTGTGTTACATCACCTGGGAGATCAAGTGAAACATACACTTGACTTAGCATGGTAAGAAAAGCAAATGAGTGAAATAAGCAGATCGTAGGATTTGAAGCTGATAGGGTTCTGAGAAATTATCTAGTCAAATTCTTCCTCTTACAGCTAAGAAAACACCAGGAACTTAAAAAAAATAAAGTTCTAGGGTTACTTTTAGGAGCAGGGTTCATTTGTTCTTGGGTCTCACACAATTACATATGCAGCTATAGCTACCTCTAAGTGAACAATCCTCTACTATTATCAAGCAAGGTATAAAATAGGAAGCCATATGCTGACAAAGGCAAAGTTCTATTAACATTTAAGCTTAGTGCAATGTTAAACTGTAACAGCAGAGTAGCAAGTCCTCAAATTATTGAGAGGTGAGAACGACGACTAGTAAGTATAAGAATTATTAGCTGGAGACAGCAAAGTCAGTGGAGGGCAAGGAACCTGGAGGTAGATGTTGATTGAAGCTGATCCCTCTGGGATTCCTCTCACAGGTTTCCTACAGTGACTTGTAGTTTCAAAACATTTCTCATCTTGGGTCTAAGATGCTTAAAGATACTGAGTGTGGGACCTGTGGGAATTGGGGTTAGTATAATTTTGTACGTGTGTATCACATTTATTGATTCTTTTCTTGAAATAACTTTTAATACATGGCTTTGAAACCTTAGCATTGTCTTCCATTTTTTTTCTCTCCCTTAATGTTCCGATCCAGTTATTCACTCACCACTTAACATAGTCCTTTGCAAGTGTGTGGAAAAAAAATACAAGAAGAAATGTTAAGTCCTGTCACTTCTACTCTCATACTCTCATAAAAAGAGCTCCCTCCCACCTTTCTCTTCCTGCTGCTACCCATTACATATGCCAGAACCTCCTAAAAAGTAATCCCATTTCTGTACCTTTCTCTCTCTATTCTAGTTTGCATAGACTAATTTCTTTTGTTATGTGGAAATTTTTTTTTCTTTTTGGAGGGTGGAATGCAGGGCAATTGGGGTTAAGTGACTTGCCCAAGGTCACACGGCTAGTTTTGTGTTAAGAGTTTGAGGTTGGATTTGAACTCAGGTACTCCTGACTCCAGGGCCGGTGCTCTATTCACTGTGCCACCTAGCTGCCCAGTAAGTGGAAATTCTTTGCTCAGAATTTTTCAGTTGCCCTCTCTGACATATAGTTTAAACTTTCAAAAGCGTAGAGCCGCAGAGCTAGAAGGGACCTCAGAAGCCTTCCAGGTTAACTCTGGCTAACTTAAACAAGAATTGCCTCCACAACATGTCTAACAAGCCCATGCTGGAAGATTTCTGTGAGAGGGAACCCACTAACTCCTTAGGCAGCCTTAGTCACTTAAATCTCAAAGTAAATCAGTTTGGGATATGATTTAGTGACTTAGTCATGTTGGGGTAGCCTCAATTATTAGGAAACTCATCCTTACAACAGATTAAATTTTCTTCTTTTCCAAGTTATCAACAAGCATTTGTTAAGTGCCTACTATGTGCCAGTTACCGTGCTAAATGCTGGGCACATAAAAGCCAAAAAATAGAAACTTCCTACCCTCAAGGAGCTCAGTTTTAATGAGACAGCATGAAAAGAACCATGAACAAATAATATATATTTAGGAAACATTGAAGATTATTTCAAAGGGAATCATTAAGATTAAGGAGGATTACTTTTTGCTCACTGTATATGCCTCATACTTTCTCACTTCTTTGCCTTTATTTATTCCATATCCCTGGAATATTCTCCCTTCCCTTCTTTGCCTTTTAGATTATCCTACCAACGAAAGCCAACTTAAATGCCACAACCTCCATGAAGCCATTCCTACTTAGACATCATATAGCTTTTTTTATAAACCTCTAATGCACTTATCATGTATAATGTCATTAAAGTCATGTGTTCATCTTTTGTCCCCCAGGTTGTCTTTCCTAGTCTTCTACTTCTACTCCTCCTGGCATAGCAAGAGTTCTGAATATATTAGGTACTTAGAAAATGTTTACTGAATTGACTTGAAGATTATTCTTGCAATCATGCTTGTAGATGACAGATGATGCCAACTCTTGGGCTGTCCAGTGGTTTCCCAGGTTTCTGGGTAAAGGTTTGAGATGAAGAGGTATATATCACAAAAGTTATTGGTGCTCTTTGTGCCACGTCCATCTTTGATGGATTTACACATTAGTCGTTATATTTTTATGTATCAGACTTGGTTCCAATTCTAAGCTTCTCTCATGCATGGTCTGTATAGAGAAATTACCCAAGATGACTTTTGTCAAAGGAAGGGGAGCCTTCATATGGAGCCTGCCAGGCTCTCTCAACAAACTCCACTTGGGAAAAGCCCAATCAAATCTTTGAACTCAGAGTCCTTTTACTTATGTGTAGAGATCCAAGTATGAGGCACATTCTGACCCTGGGGACAAAATGAATCAAATTCTGATGTTCTCAGGGAGACCTTGGGTGGGAATCATTAACCAATTAAGAGGGATTTGTGAGATGGAGTCTATCCTATACAAATCCAGAGACTTGAGTCCTCAGTTATGATTTCTACAAATCATAGTTGGTGCTGAGTCTAGAACAAGATCCAGAATACAAGGAGGAGGGAGGTATGTGTAATGCCATGTACCAGCAGATTCCCAAAAGAATGCTACTGTGAACAGCTTTTAAAGTTTGGATTATACAATATAGTGAACACTCTGTTTATTCCATTACAAATCAAGGCAAATATTCACAATATATCACAATATAATATTCACAACATTACATCCTATCACAGAAAATGGCCACACAGTTTTCACTACAGTGGCCACAATATTTAGAACAAGGAACAAAAGAATACTTAATCATTTAGTCAATTCATAATACAATACTCAAACTTCTACTCTTGGGGCAAATCAATACTTAATCATTCAATCAATTGACAATAGAATAATCAAATTTCCACTCATGGGGTAACCATTAACTAAATCAGTCACTAATCTAGATTCCTGATTACTAACTACCATTAATCACTAGTACAGTCATTAGAAAACCACACAAACCCTCCACCCCTCGGTGTCCAGAAAACCTCAATTTCATCCAAGGGGAAGCCTTTTCTTCATCTTGACTCTGAGTGGTCTCTCTGATCCCTTGGATTCCCTTCCATGGCCCTGGCTCCCTCCTGAAGCCAACAGTCACCTGGATTCAGAAGCAGACAGCTCCAAGGTCCTTGTCCAGTCCTCAGAGGTAGACAGCTCCCAGGTCTTTGTCCAATCCTCAAAGCAGTCCCTGGCACACACTGAAGTTCACAGGGTCCAGCACATCTCAAACTCTTCACCGCTTCTCTTGTCTGGAACTCATGATCAGCCAGGCAAACAAAGTCTTATCCTGGTCTTGCTTATTCAGTTCTCCAGCACTTCAGCTGGCCCTAGGACCCAGAAGGAATATCGGGCCTTCTGGGTGGCCTTCCAGGCAAGCCCTCTCAGCCTTCCAGGTGGCCTTCAACAGATTCTGGTCTCAGGAAAACTCCATCTCAGTTCTCAGTCAGCTTCCAGATGTTGAGAGAGAAACACTCTCTCTCTCTCTCTCACTCAAGAAAACTCCAACTCAGTTCTCAGCTTCCAGGTGCTGGGAGAGAAACACTCTCTCTCTCCCTGAGCTGGCTTCAGTCTCCAAGATTCCTCCTTCACCAGGAGCAACATTCCAATTCTGTCTCTGAAATTCTTGCTCATATACACACAGCGGCCTCCTGTCTCAGCCAATCCCCTTCTTCCAGGGCAACAGGGGAGTTCATATCCTCTCAATAGTGGGACAGAGTTAGCACCTTCCATACTTAGCCCCAAGGTACTAAGTGCTAAGTATCTGCTAAACTGATTGCTATTACAGTATGTGAAGTGCCTGATGTTAAATAGTGTTGGACTTGGAGTTAGAGACCTAGGTTTGAAACATGATTTCATCTGTAAAATGAAGAGAATAATATTTGTGGAATTAACAAGATTGTTGTCAAGAAAAGGCTGTGTAAATCTTAAAGTGTCATACTTAAACTGCATTGCTTGGCATGCAGGAGAGATATTAACTGATAAAACAGATAAATTAATCAGTTTTTCCTTAGTTTACTAATTCCTTGTTTTTCTAGTGTTTAGATGTAAAACCGGGATAGTAAAAAGAAGAGTTACTATGAGCTCTTTCCAGGGTGCAAGACAAAGGAGAAAATAAAGTAAATACTCTCCAAACTTGGGGGGGAAGGTGGAAATACAGCCCAAAGAACAGACACGGTGGAGGCAAGAAACAAGGGAGTGTTTAGGAGTGTTAGGAGACTGTGATATCAAAGATTAAGACATTCCCCCCCTGCCCCATAACACCCAGCCCAGAATCTGGAACACAGTAAGTGCCCAATAACATTCATAGTGACAAATAAAGAAAAAAAACATTTCTTGGAATTCTAGCACTCTACCTAAGGCAAACCCACTCTTATTTCCTTTTATTCCTAACCCCCTATGTAGGCAGAGAAGTCAAATTGTTGGGGATTAGATAAAGGGTGGATTTCTATTGAAATCCTTTGAGGGTTCTTATCAGTCTGAAAGAATTACCAGGCCTAAGCAGTCTTGGCAGTTTTAAGAGAGTTTATTATGCTTGTTATCGGGCAGGAGAAAATTAAGGGAAATCCTTCTTCGAAGTGTGGGGATTGGGGGTACTGATTATATAGTAGCAAAGTCATACAAAGGTGGAGTTAGGGAGGAGCACCCAGCCTCTCTGCCCTGAAAGGTCCCCCTTTGATAAGGTGGAGTTCTTTAGTTAGGAGTTAACTTACAGCTGGCCACTAGAACAAAAGGGGTAATCCTTTCTCTAACTAAGGAATCCTTTTAAGAATTCATAGGTGTGGCTTGTTATAGTTAACCAGCTTCAGAGAAGATACTTACAGGCTGGGGGCAGGGGAAGGGACAGAGTTAATGACTTACAGCTGGGGGGGAAAGGTGACCTTTTCACAGGCTGATATCACATACCCAGGTGCCCGAACACAGATGAGATTCAAGACAAAGTCACCCCAAAACATTACAAGACCTCAGCACCCCCCTTCAAAATGACACTCAAATCCTAAAGTTCATGAAGTTTTTGGAAGAAAAAATTACAGAAAATATACCTTAATTCAGTTTGCAAGATTGTATATATGTTCTATTAAGGATTTACAGTATTACAGATTCAGTGACAGAAAGGACCTTAGGGGCCTCCATTCCCTCATTTTAAAGAGAAAGCTGAGGACCAGAGTGTTTAAATGATTTGCCCCATTCACACTTAAGACTGTGTGTGCCTTGGGTAGAATCTTACAATCTCAAGATACTTTTTTTTTCTATTAGGCAACATGAACATCAACCAGCATTTACTATATTCCAGGTCCTGGGCTAGGTGTTATGAGACAGAAAAACGACTTTGTGATAGTGATAATGTCTTAGCGACAGTCAAAGCAGCAGAATCGTGATTTGAACCCAGGTTCTCTGAGTCACGATTATACAAAAGCCTACCTTCAACAGGAAACCTTCACCAGCCGCTCTTAATTCCAGCGCCTTCCCTCAGTCAACTATTTCCTACTAAATCAGCATTAAGCTTGCTTGTATACATTTGTTTACAAGTTGTCTCCAGGATTAGATTGTAAGGTTCTTGAGGGCAGTGGCTGTCTTCTGACTATTTAGGTATCTGGCACAAAGCAGGTGCTTAATAAATGTTGATTGAATTTAATTATCTCTAGACCAGGAAGAAAATTCAAAAGGTCAAGGAGGCAAAATCTCGAATTTTATAGAGGAAGGAATTTCAAAGAGATTAAGTGATTGGGCTCAAGGTCATACATGGACTAAAGGGAGAAAGCTCGAATTCGAACTCTTGTCCTGACTCAAAGTTCACTCCTTTTCTCACCAGGCCATGCCACCAGATTCCATGCCCTTTCCATTGCTCAAGGCAGGCGTTCTCTTAAAACGTTTCTTCCATCGAATCGCAAAGAGGAATCGATCGGGCCTGGGCTCTGGGACCGAGGTTGATCCCAGAAGCACTGGACGGTCATGGGGGCAGGAAGAGGGAGGAAGGAAAAGGAAGTGGAGGATTTCCGGCCCCCTCCTCTCCCTCAGGGTCTCAGAATACGAGTCTTCGTGGGCTGTTCCCTTCTTTCTCCCCGGGCCCTGCATATTCTTGCCCTCTCCTCCCAGTCACGGTCCTGGCCCTCCACAAACGGCCGCCGGAAACGAGGCAGCAGCCCCGGCATGCTCCACTCCACCACGGGAAAAAGTCGGACCTCAGCAGGAAGCAGCCATAAACATTGAAGGAAGCGAGAAGGTTCGTAGCCGCTATGTAGGCGGGACTTGGACGTGACGACAAAACCAGAAATGTGGCGTCCTGTCTCTCTGGCAACTCTACCAACTTCCGGTAGGGAGGGGTACATAAACTGCGCGTTCAAGCGAGGTGGCGTCGTGGCGCATGCGCTATGATCCCGGCAGCGAGCGCGTGGGCTGGTTAGCGGATCTCCACCGCTCCTCCGCAGGATGGAGCCCGTGGGCCGTGGGGTAGCTTCACAGTAGTACACTCGCCACAGGGCCGGGAGGGCGGGAACAGGCCGGCCTCGCCTCGTGCCTCCAGCGGACTTTCGCCGCAGATACCCCAGTAGCCGGCGGCTCCGCGTCCGTGAGGTTGGTTCTCGGGCACAGCCGAGCTGGAGGAGCTGCAGCTGCAGCGCGGCGGGGCCCCGGCCCCGGCCCCGGCCGGACAACGGCTCCTCCCCGCGGGGCCCTCCGAGTTTGGGGAGCCGCTGGGGACGGACGCCGAGGTGTTCGTGGTCGACGGCGACGGCGGCGGCGGCGGGAGATGCACGGCCGGTAACGCTCTGCGCTGGATCACCTCCATAGTGGTGTACGCCGCCTTCCTGGGGCTGGTGAGAGCCGGGGGCCGGGCGGGAGAAATTGAAACGGGCATTCGGGGAGACCTTCGTGCGCCCGCGTCCTTGAGATGACTGCTGCTCCCGTGGCGCTTTAAAGTTGACAAACTAATGTGTTCCCTTTCGGTCCTCACTGCAGCCCTGAGAGGCAGGCTCTCTTGTTATCCCCATTTGACAGATGGGGAAAGGGTGACTAGTTTCAGGGTCCCTCAGCTAGTAAGTGTCCGAGGTCGGATTTAAACTAGCGTCTTCCCGGCCCCTGGTGCTCTTTCTCCACTGCACCGTCTAGTCGCCCCTGGCTTTCTTACCTCTCGTCTCACCCCTTCCCCCCAATTCCTGTTAACCTTCCGGGATATTTCCTCCTGCTCCCCCTACTTCCTACTCCAGAGTGCGCTTAAAATTTCTCATGTTTTGCACCTACCTTAAGCAAACAAAATGACGAACCCTGAAATGGACCTGCCCTCTGGAGCTCCGGGCTCCTGCCCCCCCCAAGTCAAGCCAGTGTACTTCTCCTGGAGTGCCCCTTGCAGGACTGGAAATGTGCTTGCCCAAGTGGCTCATCTGACGCTTTACCCCGCGGGCCTCCGGTCGGGAGCTCGGTTGCCCGCACGTGGCCCCTTACGTGCTGGGCTGGTAAGAGCCCCAGCCCGGGATGCCTCCACTGTCATTAATGTATTTCACGAGACTGTAGCCCCAAGAATAACAGAAATGCCTCCCCACCATCAGCCACACAAGGCTCTTGTAGAGTCATTTATTTCGGTGTGTCCCTGGTCTGCCAAATAAGGGAATTTGACTAGATGGCCTTTGGGGCCGTCCATCCATGTCACGATCTTGTCGTTGGGTCATCAGATTATTTCTCCGGGACCTGCGACTGTTAGCTAAAATATAAAATGACCTTAAACTCAGGCAAGGTGTGTAAATTAATGATAAGTCTTCGAAGGGTTAGACTAGAGGCTTGGTGAGCAGTGTATTGGAATTCTAGGAGACCCGAACTTGGATTCAAATACCAGCTTTGTTGTTTACTGACTGTTTTCCTTCCTCATCTGTAAAATGAAAGAGTTGGATTAGATGATCTAAATTTGATCCCTTTTGAGATTCCCTACGATTTTTAAAAGGATCTGAACTGTTGAATTCACCAGCAATGTATTAGTGGAATCTGGAAAATGCCTGTTCCTTAGGGTTCTGCTAATACTTTTCCTTTAGGAATAACATTTATTAAAAACTTTCTAGAAGTTTCCCCCCCCCCCCCAAATGATTATTTTTATAGTTATTTAATGCTGATTAAGTGTTGGGGTTTTTTTTTTTGGCTTTGTTACCCTTCCCGAACTATTACCTAGAGCAATTACGTGCAACCTGATGTCCTTGCCTTTTGAGGCAAGATTAAAAAAGGTTTACATTATGTGTCTTCTAGTTAGAAAATAGTCTTTAGTCTTTAAGTAATTCAGAACAGTATTTCTTGTGTTTGATACATATTGTACAGGATAGATGGCACTAGATGGTAATAGGGTCTTTGATTAGAAAGGGATTTTAGAGGTCTGATCCAGATTACTCATTTTACAGATAGGAAACTGAAGTTCAGAAAGGATCCATGTCTTGCCCAGGATCTCAGAAGTATTAAATAAGAGAACCAGGCTGCTGTTACAGGTCCCCTAAGTCCAAATTCAGTGTCATTTTCCTGGCATTGCACTGTCTTCTAAATGATATTTTTTCTTTTCAGAAATACAGCCGTGTTTGTAGTAAAACAGATATTTGTACAGATGATACTTTTAAAAATTTATTTTTTTAATGTAAATAGTATTTTATTTTTTTCAATTACATTTAAAGACAATTTTCAGCATTCATTTTTAAAATAAGATTTTGAGTTCCATATTTTTCTTCCTCCTTCCCCTCCCCCCCAAGACAGCAAGATATAGGTTATACATGTGCAGACATAAAATGTAGTTCCACATTAGTCATTGTGAAAGAAAAAACAGAAGGAAAAAATCATGATAAATCAAGAAAAAAAATAAAAATAGTATGCTTTCCTTTGCATTCAGACTCCATTAGTTCTTTCTCTGGCTAAGGATAAATTTTCCATGAGTCTTTTGGAATTGTCTGACATCGTTGTATTGCTGAGAAGAGCTAAGTCAATCATAGTTGATCATCATACAGTATTGCTGTTACTGTGTACAATGTTCTGGTTCTGCTAACTTCAGTCAGTATCAGTACATGTAAGTCTTTCCTGGTTTTTTTGAAATCTGCTTGCATATTATCATTTCTTGTAGCACAAAAGTATTCCATTCCATTCATATATCACAACTTGTTCATCCATTCCCCAGTTGATGGGTATCCCCTCAATTTCCAGTTCTTTGCCACCACAAAAAGAGTTATTATAAATATTTTTGTACAGGTGAGTTCTTTTCCCTTTTTTAGGATCTCTTTGGGATACAGACCTAGTGGTGGTATTGCTGAATCAAAGGGTATGCACAGTTTGATTTGGCATAGTTATAAATTGCTTTCCAGAATGCTTGGATCAGGTCAGAAATTCACCAGCAATGTGTTAGTGTCCCAATTTTGCCATATCTTCTCCAATATTTATCCTTTTTCTTTTCTTTCAGATTAGTCTAATAGGTGTGAGGTGGTACCAGAGTTGTTTTAATTTGCATTTCTCTAATCAATAGTCATTTAGAGCATATTTTCATATCATTAGATAGTTTTGATTTCTTCATACAGATGATACTTTATTAGACACCGTATAGTGTAGTATATTAATTCTCAAACTTTTTGGTCACAAGACCCATTTACATTATTAAAAATTAACCTCCGAAAATCTTGATATTAACTGTATAAGAAATTAAGAAGTAAATCAGCTGATAAAATTTTAAAATGTATTAATTCATTAAAAATACCAATGATAAATCCATTACATGTTAACATAATGTTTTTTATAAAAAAAAATTTTCTAAAACAAAAAAAATAGAAGAGTGGCTTTTAAAAAACATTTTGGCAAATCTCTTTAATGTCTGACTTAACAGAAGTTGAATTTTTATGTCTCTTTCTGCATTTAATATGTTGCTTTGGTTGAAATATGTGAAGAAATTGGGCGGGTCAGTGAAACAATGGGTAGAGCACTGTGCTTGGAATCAGGAAGACTCATCTTTCTGAGTTCAAATCCAGACTCAGACTTTAATAGCTGTGAGACCATGGAAAAGTCATTTAATCTTGTTGGCCTTAGTTTCCTCATCTTTAAAATGATCTGGAGAAGGGAATGGCAAACCACTCCAGTATCTTTGCCAAAAAAAATCCCTAATGAGGTCCAACAAGTTGGACATGACTGAAACAACCCAACTACCAATGTGAAGAAAATCACAGAAACAGTCAGTAGTCACTAAACATTTATTAAGCCCCTACTACTTGCCATACCTGTGCTAAGTGCTAGGGAGATAAACATAAAAAAAAAGAATGACTGTCCTGACTCTCAAGAAGCTTTATATCTAATGGGAGAAGACAATGGGGGAGGGGGGGGAAGGAAACTGAAAACAGCAATTGGTGTAACTTAACTGCCTTGAGGGAATGGGGCAGAGGTCCAAGATGTCCTGCAGTTAGGTGGGAAGTGAGATGTCTCTGCTGAGTTCCCTCCTTTAATGGAGATTTTGTAGTTCTTGACCCTGCTCTCCAATCAGAGATAGGGAGTTGGGAAAAAAAAGGAGTATTTTAATAGTTTTTCAGATAATTGTGGATATTTATTTGGTGTTGCTATACCAAAATTTGACAAGTTGCAGATTCTTAAAAGTTAATTGTAATGTAAAATCGGGAACTGTATCAAAGAACCTTTCTTGCTCTCTGACATTATCTTTTACCTGTGCATAACTTTGTAGCATCATACATTGGTCACTTGGGAAATATTGGTTCTCATGTTATTAACATCTAGAAAACCAAGGGAAAGATAACTTTTGTTATATTTCCATTTCTTATTTGCAGCTTCACCCAATTTCTTTGGAATAAATTACTTTCTACCATGAGTCAGTTTCTTCTTTTTTGGCATCTTTAGTTGTACAGGGTGCTGCTGTTGAGGTTGGAAGAGATTCTAATCTCCGTTTTAAAGCTAACACTCCTTCCTTAAATATAAGAAAGTATTTTATAAATTTTACTTTATTTTAGAATAAAATAATAAATTCTGAAATAACTATAGCTTTAGATAGTATTTTTAAAATTTACAAAATATTTAAAAACTTTTATTGGAAAATAAAACAAAAGATACTTCTGTTTTTGCATAGGCAGAAAGAAAACTTAAGGATTTCAAAATGAATTATTGAATGATAATGAAATAATAGAAATTATCTTGAGTAGAACCCAAGGTAGCTAGTAAGGACATAGCAAAATACTTGAGATTAAATGGAGTTAATCTGTGAAAACACACATATTTATACATTATAACTGTGGAGTGCTTAAGAGCTGGGTCATATATCTGAAGATACCAAGGTCATCCACCACATCCTGGGCCATCACCAGTTGTCTTGACTTTTGTCACGCCACTGGACTTTGATGACGTAAGAAGGGAGAGTGAGCCTGACGACTTTGTGCAATGCCTCACTTAAATCCAATTCATGCTCAAGTCAAGACATCACTACTGACGTCATTGGCCCTCTTCAGAAAGGACATCAACAACATGTGCCCCATATCCATGTAGTCTCATAAGTTCTCTGTAGGATTTCTTTTTTTTTTTTTTAATTTTATTTTAGTTTGCATCATTCATTTCCACAAGATTTTGAGTTACATATTTTCTCCCCATCTTTCCCCTACCTACCACCCCAAAACAGCCATCCCAGTGTATCCCCCCTCCCCCGGTCTATTTTCTCCTATGTCTTCCCCCCTCACCCCTCTGACTTTTTGGTAGGGCAGGGTGGATCTCCCAAACACAGTGCCTGTGTATCTCAAGTTCCACTTGGATGTAGTTAATAATAATA
>JAQQSU010006398.1:0-13529 GCA_028627135.1 Pseudochirops cupreus | reverse complement strand
CAAACAAAGGTGCTTTTATCATTTAACAAAATTACACAAATTCAAAGTATCAATTTAAGATAGGACAAATGTGTCTACTACCTGAGTTAAGGTTGACTATAGGACAGAAAGAAATATGGAGGTCATCAGGGGTAGCAACTGAGTCTACACTAATGAAATACTAGACCTTTCAAAGTATTAATGTATAATGGTGAGTTAGAGGTTATTGAGAATCAGCAATTTAGAACTAAAATATTGTTAAAAATCTAACATGATACCAAGATATATTGCATAGATATTATAGTATATGACATTTTCAAAGTCTGGAAGCCCTTTTCCTTCACTATTACTGTTACTTAGTAAATATATATATATATATATATATATATATATATATATACGTAATTGGTAAGGGGCATATTAAGAGAAACTATAGAATCTTGGTTGGCTTGTTGTCATTTGTTTCTTTTCCCTTTATAGAAGAACAATCTCAGAGAAAACTTGCTAAATCTTTATCTATGACAAAACACATGAAAAGGCCATGGCAAGTGTTTCTTTAAGGTTCCCAGCAGGAGGGTTCAAATAATCTATTAAAGATCTTTTCAAATGTTATGCTTCTAAGATTGCCTGCTGAAGGTGACAATCCTTTCTTATATGATTAATAATCAACATCACTTATACACATATACACACATATATACATATATGTACAAATATATGTAACCCATTTTAATTTTGGTTTGGAGGGTATGACTAACATCTGTGAGATAGGTGAAATAAGACTTTTGCCAGATGTAATAATGGCAAACATGATTTGACTTGTAGAACATCTAATTGGTCCTGAGGTTAGGTCAGAGGTCAAGAATGGATATAAAGTTGTGATTTTCCCACATATACAGTACAGATGGTATAAAGCTTCGTTTTCCTCAAGCAACCTCTATTTCCCATCATCTCCATAGCTATAATCTCCTTCCCTACATCAAAGTGACTCTTGGTTTAACTCACTCCTCCCGTTCACCTACCAAATTCCTGTGATCCCATTCCAGGAGAATGTTGCCTTTGGTTAAATTCATCTTTCCAAAAAGCAGCTTGACCCCCTCAGAGAATGCTCTTGCTTTTACAGTTTTATACCATCTCTGAATCGAATGTTCCTGTGAGGGTGACCAAGTGTTTCCAGATTTATTCCTTTTTAAGTATTCTTTTACTTTTTGTCATAATTGGCTTCAAATGTTTTACATTTTAATTCTGCTTCTTATGTACAAAATCCAAAGCAGGTGATAAAATTCTGTCATATATATGTATGTGTGTGCATATGTGTGAGGGTATGTGTGTGCATAGGTGTGAGTGTCTGTGTGTGTATGTATGTGTATAGTTTCCCTTTTATTGAGCTGTAAATACTTGTGAAAGTATAACAGTTCATTGGAGACCAGGACACATTCTTTGTTCTATTTGCTTTAAAGGAAGATTAATTTTCATCTTCTACAGGTAGAAGACTTACCTATTATTTTGTTTGTGTATTTATGTCCCTTATTTGTCCAACTGCCTCCAGCTATATCCTTGCTGTGATGATGGAGCATTTCTTGTAGTCACCAGTCAGCAGATCAGCCAGTCAAAAGCCTTTATTAAATGCTGATTCTGTGGGTGCCCTCAAGAATAAACTTAAAGCCAAATAAAACAAAATACAACCAAAAAAAAAAGGAACAGTGGGATTGTGGGAAGAAGCAAATTCAAACTTCAGCGTTCTCTAAAACCTAGACTAGGCCACCAACTTCTATTCAGCATTCAATGAACAATCCATCTGTGTTTATTTATTGAATTTAAGTAACAACTTTGTAGCAAGCGTAGAAAAGACTCAAACTAGTCATAGATAGAAATTTTGCTTGACTTATTCCACTGTTATGTAGAGCAGCAATGAAGAGGAATGGAATGTGTAATTTCCCTTCTATTGAGCTGTCAATTATTGTGAAAGTGTGACAGTCCAGTGGAGACCAGGACTGGGAAAAGAAGGGTCTCCAAATGATAATTTATCGCTATTAAGTTCTCTAGAATTTGCTGTAGTATCTCAAAGCATATAAAATCTGATGAATGTCAATGTAACACTTGATTTGTTTATATATCAATATTCGGAGATGGAAAGTGAATTGATATTTGATTTTTCTGGTGTAAGGAACTCACAGATAAGTAAACTTTGTATCAATGAAGGTCAGGAACTTCTCTGCAAGGTATAATCTTGAAATTGCTTGAAGAAATAAAAAGTTAAGTAACTTTTCCAGAGTCATGCAGCTAATCTATTTCTGGCTTCAAGGAATGTTTTTTTTTTTTTTACCTGGAATACCATAATGACTTTAGTGACAATTACAATGGTATCTGTAAGAACGAATTAACAAGAACAACAATAATAATATAATGAGTGAAGACTAATTGAGAAAGAACAGGATCCAGAACACATTTTTGTTTGTATCATAAGAATGTGGGAATCAGTGTGGCCTTCTGGATAGTGAGTTGACCTTACACCTCTGATACATGCTGGCTATGACTCTTGCAAATCACTTAAATAGCAGATGCTATAAGAAATCCTTTAAGAAAAAGGTGCTGATATGCATTGGTAGAGAGAGTTCATGGAGTTCTGTGTAACAGAAAACATAGGTTGAGTACAGTTTCTGTACTGATCTACTTTTAACTCTGTATATAAACCCATTTGGAGACAGCTGATAAGAATATTGAATCATTCTCTTATTAGTGATTCAGCAGCCCAGACTCTCTTGAAAATTATATTTCTGCTGAACAATGACAAACCTAGCCAGTATTGTGATGCTGTCTCCTTTAATAATGCAGTTAAGAGTTCCATTTTATCATTCACTATATTTTCATTTCCTTGAGATTATATGGAATGACCCAATACTTTGAATAAGATCTTATGTAGAAATTTCTTTTTTTCTTGTTTTTTTTTAATAATTAGGTTTTTTAAAATCATTTTATATTTTAAATTACCTTATATGTTTATTGTTGGTTTATATCATTCATTTCCCCAAGTTTTAAGTTACAAATTTTCTCCCCATCTTTCCCCTAGCTACTACCCCGAAACAGTAATCCCATTGAATAACCCCTCCCACAATCTGCTCTCTCCTATATCCTTCCCCATATCCTCTCTGACTTTCAAGTAGGGCAAGATGGATCTCCCTATCCCAGTACCTGTATATCTTATTTCTCAGTTGCATGTAAATGATAATAATAATAATAATAATAATAATAATAATATTTTTAAACATTTGATTTTAAAACTTTGAATTCCAGATTCTTTCCCTTCCTTCCTCGTCACCCACCCTTACTAAGAAGATAAGCAATTCAATATAGGTTGTATATGTGTAGTTATGCAAAACATTTCCATAGTGGATATATTGTGAAAGACTGACTGTATTTCCCTCCATCCTATCCTGCCACCCACTTCTTCTATTCTCTCCTTTGTCCCTGTCCCTTTACAGAAGAGTGTGCTTCTAACCACCCTCTCCCTCAACCTGCCCTCCCCTCCATCATCCCCTCTCTTATCTCCTTCCCTTCTACTCTCCTGCAGGTCAAGATACCCAATTTAGAGTGTATGTCATTCCTTCCCTAAGCCAAATTCAATGAGAGTAAGGTTGACCCTTTCCCTTTTGTCTTCCTGTTCTTGCCCTCCATTATAACAGTTATCCCTTGCCTCTTCTATATGAGATAATTGACCCCATTCTGCCTCTCCACATATCCTCTTATCATATTCCTCTCACCTCTGAATTTCACCTTTTAAATATCATCTCTTCCCATGTAATCAATCCTGTGTCCCCTGTCTGTGTATATCTGTACACATAAATACACACACTCAGATATGTACTCATACACATATATACGCTCCTGTATAGACATATATGTATACAAACACAAATAAATAAATAAATAAATAAATATTCCCTTCAACTCTCCTCATTTTGAGAAAAATTTAATAAGTTACAATTATGGTTTTTTCATGTAGGCATGTAAATAGTTCAACTTTGATAAGTTCCTTATGATTTCTTTTCCATGTTTACCTTCTCTTTTTTCTTCTATTTGAATGGCAATTTTTCTGTTCGGCTCTGGTTTTTTCATCAAGAATGCTTGAACATCCTCCACCTCATTGAATGACCATATTTTCCCCAGAAACATTATACACAGTTTTGCTGGGTAGGTGATTCTTGGTTTTAATCCTAGCTCCTTTGATCTCTGGAATATCATATTCCAAGCCCTTTGATCCCTTAATGCAGAAGCTGGTAGATCCTGGGTTATCGTAAAAGTGTTTCCACAGTATTCAAATTGTTTCTTCTTGGAAAATTGTAATATTTTCTCCTTGATCTGGGAAGTTGGGAACCTGGCTATAACATTCTTAGGAGTTTTCTTTTCAGAAGTTTTTTCAAGAAATGATTGGTGAATTCTTTCAAGTTCTATTTTGCCCTCTGGTTCTAAAATAACAGGGTAATTTTCCTTGAGAATTTCTTGAAGGATGATTTCTAGGGTTTTTTTTTTCTGATCATGGCTTTCAGGTAATCCAATAATTTTTTAAATTGTCTCTCCTGGATCCATTTTCCAGGTCAGTGGTTTTTCCAATGAGATATTTCACATTGCCTTCTATTTTTTTCATTTGTTTGGACCTGTTTAATATTATCCTGATTTCTCATAAAGTCATTAGCTTCCATTTGCTCCAGTTGAATTCTGAAGGAATTATTCTCCTCAGTGAGCCTTTGAAATTCTTTTTCCATCTGGCAAATTTGGCTTTTCAAGGCATTCTTCTCCTCATAGGGTTTTTGGGACTCTTTTAGCATTTAAGTTAATATATTTTTTAAGATGTTATTTTCTTCAGTCAGATTGTTGACTCTCTTTTCATGATTTTGTTTTTGGCATCATTTTCATTTGTCTTCCCAATTTTTCCACCACTGCTCTTACTTGATTTTCAAAATCCTTCTTGAACTCCTCCATGGTTTATAACCAGTTCATATTTTTCTTGGAAGCTTTTGGCACAAGAGTTCTGACTGTTTTGTCTCTCTCCTTTTCCAGGCTTTGATCTTTTCTGTCTCCAAGAAAAGAATCTAAAGTTGGGTGGCAGTGCTTGCTTTGCTTCCTTTGCTTGTTCGTGTTGCCACACAATTACTTGACTTTTGAGCTCTTTACCATAGTAGAACTCTGCTTCCAGAGGCGAGAACTTTGTCCCAAATTGCTGGGGTTTTCACAGCTGCCTGAGCTATTAGGAGAGCACTCTCTCTACAGCCCCTACCAGCTTTGGTTCACTGGTCACACACCTCAGGACCACCACCCAAGACCATGATCCAGATCCAGGCAAGTTAAGACAAGAGTGCTTAGCCTTTGAATGGCTGCTTGGCCCCCTGTGATCTGTAGCCCAGAAGCTCTGAAGCAGCCACATGGAAGTGGCTGTCTTCTGCTACTTCTCACTCAGGGAGTAGAGGCTGGACTTTACTCAGTCCCTCCCCACCCAGTTCTATCAGAGTTCTGCTGACCTTTGTCATTTATGCATTGATAATTCTGGAAACTGCCATAGCTGCTGGTGATCCATTCTCCAGAATGCTCCAGCCATGGCTGGTTGGGCCACCCCGGGGTGAAAACCATGAGCTCACATGAGGCTAAGCTCTGCTCCCAGAGTGCTGTGAATGAACCCTTTCTGTTGGCCTGCTGGACTGCCTTCAGTGGAAGATTTGTTTCTCTAGATCACTTTGTGGGTTTTCTAGCTCTAAAATTTGTTTAGAGTCATATTTTATAGGTATTTGATGTGAGTATGGGGGGAGCCATGGACTTTTCCTGCTTCCATTAGACATTTCTTAAACTAAAAAAAAAAAAGTACAATCCACTACATTTACATATACATATTTGTAGATGTTTACCTTTGTATGAACATGTATATATGTAAACAAACAAAAATTATCTCTAAGTCAATGCATATGCATATATATAGAGAGAGGCATCTTTATCCATATATACATACATATATGTGGCATACCTGTATACATTCAGTAGATTAGTCAGTAAATATTTATTGAGCCTCACTCTGTGTCAGACACATTTTGACATCCTAAGAATAGAAAGAAAGGTAAAAGTTAGTCACTGCTCTAGGGAATTCACAATCTAATGCTCTTAAGGAATTCACAATCTCCTTCTCTCAAGGAATTCACTATCCCAATGGGGCGATAAGTAAAAACAGTAGATATGCAAACTAATGTATGTAAGATAAATTGGAAATAATCAAGAGAGAGAAAGGTACCAGAATTGAAGGGAATTAGTAAAGGCATTTGGTAGAAGGTAGGTTTTCATTGGTACTGGAAGGAAGCCAAGAGGCCAAGATAACAAAGGACAGTTTTCCAGACCTGTAGGTCAGGCAGTGAGAATGTTCAGAGTTCAAGGAGGTCAGTGTCACAGACTGGCAGAGTACTTACAGGAGGGGCCATTTATAAGGTGTAAGAAAACTCAAAATGTGTGAGAGAGAAAAGGTTGTGAACATTTTGAATGACAAGATTTTATGTTTGATCCTGGAGGTGATAAGGAGCTATTGAAGTTTATTAAATAAGGAAATAACATGATGAGACCTGTAATTTAGGAAGGCCACTTTTATTTTTCAAGGGAGGGTATCCTACACTGGGGAGAGACTTGTGGAAAGGAGACCAATGAGAAAACCATTGCCATAGTACAGGTGTGAGGTGGTCAGGGCCAGAATCAGGGTGGTGCTACTCTCAGAGGAGAGAAGAGGAAGAATGTGAGAGTTGTTAGGAAGGTAAAATCAATAGGCCATACTGACAAATTGGAAATGGGAATAGTGAGGAGTCAAGGAAAAGTCCTATGTTTTTGAAGGTTGTCCTCTAAAATAATAGCGAAATTTTGAAGAATTTTAAATTTTGAGTTGAATAAAAATGTCAGTTTTAAGAGATCTAGAAGACATCTATTTCAAGATGTCTAATAGGCAATTGGAGATGAGAGAATGGAGGTGAGCGGAGAGCTAAGTGCTAAATAAGTAGATTTGATGATAGAGATGATCATTAAATCTAAGTAACTGTTGAGATGACAAGTTCAAATAGGCGAAAGCAAAGACCAGGAACCTCAAGGGCCCAAATCGTCCCTTCACCTATTTTCGTGGTGATTTAAGAATATTTTATACTTTTTTTTTTTGTCCAGGCAGTTTGCATATCTCTGGTACAGAGGGTCCAGGAAAGAGCCTTTTGGGAAAATCACAGATAGCTGGCATGACGTAGATGAAGATTCAGTTAAAAAAAAAAAAGACAAGCAAGGGTCAGGTAAGTAGAAGAACAGGAGAGAGTCTTATTAGAAAAAACCTAGAGAGAAGACAATGTCAATAACAGGATATCTCACTGTGTGAAAAGAGGTCAGGAAGGGTGAGGATTGAGAAAAAGGCCATTATGTTTGGTGATTAAAAGATTACTGGTAACTTTGAAGAGATTACTTTCAACTGAATGACAAGGCTAGCAGCCAGACTGCAGAGGGTTTAGAAGCAAGTGTGAGGAAAGGGATTGGAGAGTCTATTGCAGAAGACTTTCTCAAACAATTTAGTTTTGAAGGTAAAGAAAGCTGTGAAACAATAGCTGGCAAAGATTTATGGGTCAAATGAAGTGTTTTTTTTTTTCTTAAGGATGAAGGAGATATGTATATGTTTTTAGGGAACAGGGAAGCAGGCGAGTTTGAAAATAGGTTAGAGAGTGGTTTAATAGAGGGGAGAATTTGCTGGAGAAGATGAGAAGGAATTGAATCACTTCTGCAAGTAGAGGGGTTTGCTTCAGCAAAAAGAAGAGCCACCTTATGTGATCTAGGGTTGAAGTTGGAGGTAGCGGCAAAAGGCATCAGGGTAATGTGAAATAGGGGGGAGGCTATAAGAGGGGACTCTGGGTAAATAGACTAATTTTTTTTTCTCGGTAAATTATGATAGAAGGTTCTCAGCTGAGAGGGTGAGGGTAGGGGATACCATGAGACATTAGAGGAGGGATGAAAAGGTTTGCAAGAGTATTGTGGTGAGTGGGATGGTGAACTAATTAGGTTGGTGTAAAATGATTGTCTCAGAGTAGTTAGGGCCCAGTTGGGATTATGTAACATTAATATGTATTGGCCCAAATTAGAATCATTGTGAGATTTTTCTCCATCTTAGTTCAGCAGCACATATATAGGAGCGAAAGTTGAAGGCAGTAGATAGTGGAAATTTTTTAAGACTGAGGTCTTTGAGGATACAACTAGCAATATGTAAAGGGGTTAAAGGACTCAAGAGGGCAATGTGGGATTGAAGTATCACAAAAGGGGTCAAAATAGGAAAAAGAGGGAAATGGGAAAAGGAGGGAAAGGCTAGTGCAGGGGATATCTAGGAGATAACTGCTGAGAAAAGAGATTAGAAGTCACAATGCAGACAAAAAAGGAGTATTTGGGCTTGCAAGGCAAAAGATGGGGAAGAATCATAATGGACTATGATCAGATAAGGGAATTTCAGAGTTCATAAGTATGGACATTCTGTGACTGTCCAAGGAAAGCTAGAGACCCTTGATATCTTCCAAACAAGGTTAGTAATAAAGTTTTCTTCTCCCAGGCAAAAAAGGCACTCTCATCTTTGGCATTTATCTACCATGTTCTCTTATAATTTCAAAAAAAATTAAATGAACCAATCTATATTCTTCCTTACTTTCCATATTATTCTTAAGACTTTTTTCTTCTTATAATATCATGTTGAAAGAGTACTTAGATATCAGGAATAAGATAGATTTCTGAGACGTGACAGGGGCTCTAGTAGTATAATACGTATACCAGGTCTGGGATTTTAACCAAGAGGCTGCTCCAAATAGTTTTTCCTAAACTCTTGGGAGGATTGGAATAGTTAGCTTCTGGCCTGCTAGTTGCAGGAATGCAAGAGTCATGAGGGATCCTTGATCTCTTCTAAAGTGGATATCTTTCTTTTTTCCATAAAAATGTAACTTCCTGGAATATAACTCCCTTAACAGAGACCTCACTACTCGACAGGCAAACCTATTTCTCTCTTCTCGGAGGAAGAATACTGATGATCAGGGTAGGTGGTTGACACCTGGGATTAGACACTTAGATATTACATGAATAATAAATATAAATGGATTCCAGATAAAGTAATTACTAGGGCACTTTCTAGACTTCTTTCTCATACTCTTAAAATGGCAGTACTCTCTGAAGATATCTCTTCTTATAGAATATTTTTATAGCTTTTCAGCTCCCTTTTGTGTGCTATCTTTCCCCATTTGAATTTAAGTTCCAGGAGGGCAGGGGCTGTCTTGCTTCTTTCTTCCTGTATCTTCAGGGTTTTATCTGTGTCTGGCACATAATAGAAATGTTTGCTGTAAGTCTGAGGCAAAACATGTGCCTAGGTCTTCTTGTTTGAATCTGACTTTCTACAGTGTTAGTCCATAATACCTTTTATATACAATCTTATACTGAATTTTTATAACACGTTAACATTTCATGCTCATATTTCTTCTTACAATAAACCTGTAAAGTAGGGAAAACAGTAGCCATCTCCATTTTCCAGGTTTGGAAACTGAGACAGTTGGAGGATAAGGAATTTGCTCAAAGTCAAACAGGAAGTTTTCTTAGTCCTAACAACATCCTGGCACTCAAAGGAAATGGGAACAGGAAATAAATTCATTCATATGATATTTGTGGGGGGAAAATAGAGGCGGTAAAGAAAGGAAATAAGCATTTCTATATATCTACTTTGTGCCAAGAACTGTGCTAAGAGCTTGACATTATTATTTCAGTCTATCCTTGCAGCATCGGTGCCAAAATTATCCCCATTTTACAATTGAGGAAACTAAGCCAAAGAGAGATTTAAGTGACTTGCCAGGTTCACATAGCTAGTAAGAATATGGGGCTGGATTCAACCTCAGATCTTCCTGGCTCCAGGCACAGCATTCTATTCACTGTTCCATCTAACCACCATTATAAGAAAGCACATGGGTATTGAACCCAGGCCTTCTGCAGAGCAGATGGAGATTTCTACCACTGAACCAAGCAGGCAGAGAATTAGCACACAATTAATAATCAGGTCACATTCTTAGTAATGTTTTTAATAGTAATTGATTTCCAATTTAGTGTCCTGTGAATTTTGTTTTTTCTTCCTTTTGTCCAACAAACGAATCATATTTCAGAAAACATTCTTTTATCTTGGTGTTCTTAAGCTGAGACCCACAAACTAACTCACAAGGGGTTACTTGAGAGATTTTAGAGAGTCCACCAACTTGAGTAGGAAAATCTACATTTTTCCCTTCAATAATGTCTAACTGAAATTTATTTATTAAGCTTATTAATTTAAAATTCCTTCAGTTTTGTATTTAAAATTATGAAAAGGACTCTCTAGGCTTTATCATACTACCAAAGGGACCAGAGAAAGCTAGATATAGCTTTAATTGCCTCGATTAATGTATTAGTGTTATAGGAATTTTCATTACAAGAAAGTTGAGAGCTATACAAGTATTGCTAGATACATCCTTTCCCTACATTGTCCTGAGGTTTTAAGGTACACTGTTATGTGAGGGAGAGAGAGGAGGCAACATGTCCTAGAAAAGGCAAACCACCATGATCTTCATCACTTTTTCTCCTCAGACCTTTATCAAGACAACCTATGAAAATGAAGCAAAGAGTCTTGGGAGAATAATTTTCCTCAGAAAACCAGACGTGCTTCTAGCCCAGCGCTCATATTCATCACTGAGGGAAGAAAGCACTGTGGCAAAGAGGTCCACCTTTCACAATCACTGGCAGCAACAACTACTGACTAACTGTTGCCAACAGGAACATTTAGCAAAAGAGCATTGTAATTTCCAGCAACACTCTCCTCTTCTCTCCCAACCAGGTCTTCTTATAGCCCAGCCCTCACATATATCATGTGGAGAGATAACTACTATGGAGAAGAAGACATCCATCTCTACAAACTTTCACTCACAAGGCAAGTTAAGCATCAAAGCAACCAGAGGGAGAGATGGTAGACAACATGGGCCAGTCAACTCAAACCACTACTATCACCTTGACCACCATCTCCTATCAGACCCAGATGGAGATAGTTCAATATCCTGAACACAAGAATCTTTGAAATAGCAATGCTTCTAAGCCATTGGTCAATTTGTTGGATGACTAACAGTCTTCATTCTGGGATACAGCCTCTGTGGAGGAACTGGTTACTGCTCCTACAGGTTCTACAGACACATCTTTTGAAGACCCAGAAAATAAATGTCTTGCCACCAAAGTCCTTGACACTGTCGAAAGGTCCAGCGTAAGAAATTTCCATAATCTTTTTTTTTTTTACCAGTGGAAATGACATTAAATAAATGTCATTACCATCTGCTTTGCCTTTGAACCTTAAGGACCTTGGGATCCTTCTATCTGGATTTCAGTTGAAACCTTCCATGTACATTGTCTCCCCTATCAAAACATGAACTTCATAAAAGAAGAGACTATCTTACTTTTCTATTTTTATCCCCACCACTTAGCAAATGCTTTGTGCTTAATAAATACTTAACAATTATTTTTTCATTCACCAACAAAAGAAATACTAGGCAGTATTCTTATAGGTGCTTATAAAAAGAAAAGTACATCTGGAAAAAGCAAAGATAATATAAATGCATATATGGGAAGGAATATAAGAAAATAAGGTGTTGAGAAATGGTTCAAAAAAGGATAGATTCTCTTTTCTTCATTAGAGCTGAGATCCTGATAAAAAGATGGTATTTACGTGGACTGAATTGAGGTAGAGGGAGCCATAAAGACATCCAAGTTCTGCAATGCCAAGGTACTTCTAAAACATTCCATAAAGGCATTCGCACAACCTCACATGGAGCTCAAGCCAAATCTAAACATCTATTTCACTTACATAAATACTATCCTATTTTTTAAAGGACTGTCATCTTTCAACTTTCATAAAGCAATTTTAACTTCTTCTTACCCTACCATAGTATAAGATGTTCAGGAAGTGATGAGGAGTTCATTGACAATGGATTAATATAATTATGGCATTATCTGTTAAAGATGGGTTTCAGAAACTAGGAATGAGGTATTAGAGAATGACCAGAAAATGTGAAAGTTCTGAAACTACTGTCCTTTTTGAAATTTTCAGCAATCTTATTCATGTGTTTTGTTTTTGCAACACATTTATAGATTACTACTGTTCTGTGAGAAGACTCTGGTAACAAAGTAAAAGTTATATATAATGAATAATACAGTGATTTCATCTGAAGGTTCATGCAAATATTTACAATTACAGAACATCCCTCACCTCTCTATTAACATTAACAGAAACATTCCATGCCATGATGGGGAAAGGGAGGGGTTAAACCAAATTTCTTAACTAATGTTTGTACATACACACACACACGCACACACACACACACACACACACACCCATGTTAAACCAATCTCTTCTCAGTTATAGGTAGCATGTTTCATCATTGGTTCTCCAGAATTATGAATAGTTACTGTATTGATCATATTTGTTACAGTTTACCAAGTTGTATTTATACTTTCGTTATCAGAAAATTTATTCTCCTGATTCTGCACATTTCATTCTTCATTAGTTTATAAAAGCCTCAAATGAAAGTAGTGCTCTTGCTGTTTTAATTTTTGTTGCTAATTGGAGAACATATTCCTCCTCTTTTCACATTTTAAAAATATATAAAGAAAATATATCATTTTCTCTTTGATTTTTGGAATTGAGAACATTTATGAATTAAAATCAGAATGTGATTTTAGATACCATTTTCATTACAAGACAGCAAAATAATATATTAAAGCTATCATTAAAAAAAAAGCATTCATAGGTATACATTCTTTATGCATCATATGCATTGTACAAGGATAGCCCACATAGCTTTCCCAGCAAGCCATCCCTTTTACCAAGATTTAAAAGAAAAAACAAAACAAAACAAAACTAACTAATCAATTCATCAGACCATGACATGTTCAGTTTTTCACTTACGGAGTTTACAAACTATGTAAAGAGGACAGGTGTGTTTTCTAACATATTTTCCTGGGTCAAATTTTGCCATTACAAAGACTCTTCCGTTTTTTATTTTTGTTCTTTCTTTTTACATTGTCTTCACAGGGTGTATTGTTTTCATGGTACTTATTACATTTTCCATCAGTCTTACAAATCTTCCCTTGCTCCTCTAAATTACTGATTTTTATCATCCCTAAATTGTTTAACCGCCCCTCATTTGTTCTAGGTCTTTGCATAAAAAAAAAATACAAAACCAAAACCAAATAATGCTATGAATATTTCACTACAATTGAAACTTTTCTTTCTTTTTGACCACATTTGTGTAAGGCATCATAAGGCCAAAATATGTGGAAGTTATAACCTTTAAAAAATAAAAATAAACAAAAAAACCCAAAACTTTAGTCTCAAACTCCTTTCCAGAATGACTGAATCTATTCACAAGTCCATCAACAGTTTATTATTATGATCTCCCACTTATACTGAGTTTCCATCATTAGTTATATTTACTAATTTTTAGAATGTAAGGTGAAGCTTCGAAATT
>JAQQSU010006397.1:0-13529 GCA_028627135.1 Pseudochirops cupreus | reverse complement strand
ATAGAAAGACTATAGTTTAAATGGAGCCTGAAGCAAAACACGTTATCGTTCTCTTTCATGTCTGGTTTTGCTTTTTTTTTTTTCTTTTCCCAGTGATCACTCATTGGTTACAACCCTTCCATATATTCCAAACTATTGTACAATGTGAAAGTATTTGCAGATCCTATACATGATTGCACGCCACCATGGGGAGGGAGGAAGGGAGGGGAGAAAATCTGAAACTCAAGTGATTGTGGAACTGAATCTTGTAAATTAAAAGTAAATGAGTAAATAAAAAAAAATTTTTAAAAATCCTCTCTCAGTTCTCAGTCTAGCACTAGCAGTCAGCTTCCAGATGCTCACTGAGAGAAATTCTCTCTCTCTCTCCAGCAGAACAGTTTCTTCCACCAGGATCTTGTCAGGAGAAAATTCTGACTCTCTCTGTCTCTGGGGCTTTTCTTATATACACACACAGCATTGGCTTCCTGTTTCAGCCAACCTTTCCTGTTATGTCAGCAACAGGAGACGGAGTTCACACCTTCTGTTTCTTTCACAGAGGTTCGATTAGTTACTAAGGGCTAAGTATCTGCTTACTTGACATAACAAAAAGGAGTCTTCTAATTTAAATTAAATATACAGGAAAGTTTCCCATAACAGGTGGGATTTTGGTTGGGACTTTAAGGAAGCCAGAAGGTCAGTTGTTGGAATGTTCCAGGCATGGGGAACAACCAGGGAAAATGCCCAGAGCTGTGAGCTGGAGTGTCTTGTCCATGGAACAGCCAGAAGACCAGTGTCACACTGGATTGAAAAAGCATATGTCTGGGATTTAGGTGTAAAAAGACTGGAAAGGTAGGAGGGGGCTAGGTTACAAAGAGCTTTGAATGCCAAACAGAGTGTTTTGTATTTGATCTTAGAGACAATGTGGAACCAATGGAGTTTGGGTAGGGTTGGTCTTTTTTATATTCAATATGACCAGCTTTTGCCTCAGCTGACTTTTTTTTAAAGTGATGGGAGAATCCTGTGGCATTATTCTGTGAGTTCATTTGTTCTGGGGAGCTGTGTGGAGGAAGAAGGGACAGTGGCAGTGACAGTAATTGGGGCTCCTTTTTATGGATTGTAAAGGCTAGAGAGTAGCATTGAGTAGTAGCAAATAGTGAGTCTACCTGACCGTCAGGAAGACCTGGGTTAAATTCCACCTTTGACATATACTGATAGGTTCATATATACCTTTGATATATCCTGGAAGTGGGCAAAATCACTTAATGTCTTAACCTTTCTGAGAGTAAACTGAGAGATTTGATCAGTAATGGAAGTGGGAGTTTTTCCACTATAAATTAATACATCAACACATTAAAATCAGATAGGAATTTCATTTTAATCCATTTCATCTGGAGTTGAGTGTTTGGTACCAAAAGGGGTCAGGTTTGACACCTCTGTATGATACCAACTAAAATACAGGTGGGGGGGGGAGGGGAAGAAGGGAGTGTTTGTGCTAGAAATAAAATCTCAGATTCTGCTTTTTAAAATGTCATATTAATCTCAACAATTTCAGACAGTGATTATTAACATTTTTCTTGGAAAGCAGTCTGGCAGAAATTAGGTCTAGACCAGTATCTTGTGCCATTTACCAAGATAAGGTCAAAATGAATACATGACCTAGATATAAAGGAAGATATCAAAAGTAAACTAGAAAAACATGGAACATATTGTGTATCAGTCTTATAGATAGGAGGAGAATTTATGAGTAAGTAAGAGAGGAATATTGTGAAATGTAAAATGGATCATTTTGATTATGTTCTATTAAAAAGTTTCTGTACAAATAAAGCTAATATAACCAAGATTAGAAAAAAAGCAGAAAATTGGGGGAAAACAGTTTCTTGGATAAAGGCTTCATATCAAATATGTAGAGAACTTTGTCAAATTTATAAGGAGTCATTTCTCAATTGATAAATGGTCAAAGGATGTGAACAGGGAGTTTTTCAATGAAGAAATCAAAACTATAGTCACGTAAAAATGCTCTAAATCATTATTGATTAGAGAAATGCAAATTAAAACAACTTTGAGATATTTTCTCATACCTATCAGATTGGCTAAAATGATAGGAGAAAATTACAAATATTGGATGGGATGTAGAAAAATTGAAACATTGATACACTGTTGGTGGAACTGTGAACTGATCCAACCATTTTGGAGAACAATCTAGAATTATACCCAAGGAATTATAACACTGGCTATATATTCTTTGACCTAGCAATACCACTATTAGGTTTGTTTCCCAAGGTGATTAGGAAAAAATCCTATATAGTCTAAAATATTTATAGCATCTCTCTTTGTGGTTGCAAAGAATTGGAAATTGAGGGGATACCCATCAGTTGAGGAGTGGCTTAAAATGTGGTATATATGATTGTGATGGCATACATCTATAAGAAATAACAGATTCTGTAAGAAATGATGAACAGGTTGGTTTTAGGAAAACATGGAAAGACGTATATGAAATAATAAAGAGTGAAACGAGCAAAACCAAGAGAATATTGTATACAATAACAGTAATGTTTTTAAAGAATAACTGGAACAATTAAGCTATTCTATTATAAATATTCAAATCACCTACAAAGGACCTATGAGGTAAGATGTATCTACCTCCAGAGAAAGAACTGATAAATAGAAGTATGTGTTATATGGTTTTACATATCTATATCTACATCTGTGTCAAATGGTGGCCTTCACTAGTGTGGAGTGTGGAAGAAGGGAGGGAACTTAAAATGTAACTAATAATAAATTTAATTTCATTAAAATACTTTTCCACCTTTATTTTTTTTTGTTTTTTGTTTTTGGTTTATAAAATGTAATTTTATTTTATGTTACTTTGCTGTTACATAGGGTATAACATTTTCACAAGGCTTTTTTGGGACTACAATCAATGGTTAGCACCACACAATAGTGGTCTGAACTTTCTAAGTAATGATCACTGGACAAACGTGACGCCCTCTCACATGTGCACAAATCTGCATGGAAAAGTACTAAAAATGTTAGGCCTGGACCCGTGTATTTCCAGCGGTTTCCCCTATTCTAGTGTATTAAGAAATGACATGCACTTTAATTTGCCAAAAAGCAACATTTGTATTCTGGTAGTTACATGCTACTTCTATTACATGGCAAAGTGGACACCAGAACTACAAAGGCAGGAGTGTGAGAGAACTTTTATTGAGACAGGGAAATTGTCAAATGAAACAGCAGCAACTGAAGAGTAAAAAAACTTCGTGCTGTTACAGGACTTATTTTCCAGTAGGCATATTTCAGTTGTGATCCCTAACTCTAAAATGCCAAACTTGTTTCCATTTGACCCAATACTTCTGGATTCCTCCTTAAAGGAACATAGTAAGAGCATGTGAAAGTTGTTTGGTGAAAGGAAAATCCTGAAAAATAAGGTGGTAATGGGGGGGGGGGGGGAGGAAGTTATGTAGAACACTTGAGTTGTATTTAACTACATTTTCATATCTTCACTGTAATACAAAACACAGTCACTTGTAGAACTGGTTCAGATTTTTAAATACCGGATACACTGTAGTCTTCTACATAAGTGTTTGGAAGTTACTTATGTTTATATGAAATGAAGCTATTAATATTTATCTACAGTAGTAACTGCAAACCAGGAAGGTCAGGACAAACACAAATCAAGGAATGAAGTTTTCCCAAAGCTGCAGTGGGTGGGTTCTCTTTGCTATAGGAAATCCAAGTGGAGCTATAAGGAATGGAGACATGTAAAAAGGTTTCTTGAGAGAAAGAAAGATGACACCCTGTATGACTTTTAAATTTCTGCACCTTCTGCAGCATCACATTCTTCTCCTGCACTATCTGATGTCAATAATGTTAGGTTGTCTCTAAGCAACTGCATGATAAGAGTACTGTCTTTGTAGGAGTCTTCATTCAGTGTACCAAGTTCTGCAATAGCCTCATCAAAAGCCATTTTATCCAATGTGCAGGCAAGCTCTGGGTTATTAAGGATCTCATAGTAAAATACAGAAAAGTTAAGAGCTAGCCCCAGGCAAATTGGATGTGTAGGATGCATCTCTTTCTTGCTGATGTCAAATGCTTCTTGATAAGCTCCTTGGGAATTATCTATTGTTTGTTTTTGGTCATTGCCACATGCTACTTCAGCAAGGTACTGGAAGTAGTCTCCCTTCATTTTCAGATAGAAGACCTTGCTCTCTGGATTAGTTGCATTGGCTATTAAAAACTTATCCAACAATTCCAGGACCTTGGTGCAAATGAATCTTAGTTCACCCTCCACTTTCTCCCAGTAGTCCTTGACCAGCTTCATCTTCTTGTCAGAAGTGACAGTTTTCTGCTCAGTGCTGGAAATGACCCTCCAGGCTGACCTTCACCCCCCCCACCTCCCCCACTACATTCTTGTAGGCCAATGAGAGCAGGTTGTGCTCCTCGTTGGAGAGCTCAACCCCCTGCTCGGTCACCACCTTCATGCAGATGGCCATGTTGTCATAACACTTGGCCTGCTCAGCCAGCTTGGCCTTCCGGATAATCTCGGTCTTTTCCATAGTGTACAGGTTTCGGGTGGGAGTGGGGGCAGTGGCGATGGCAGAAGCAACAGGGCTCTGGGGAGAGGGAGAAGCAGCACCGAGGGTGGGGGCAGGAGAGAATCAACCCAGATCAGGAACAGTCCTCGAAAGCATAGAAGGTGGAAGGGGCCAGCGGGGAAGATGGGAAGGAATGGAGGGGGGAGACAGAAGAGAGGCAAGGAAAAGCTCCACCTTTATTTTGTTTGAACTTAATAAACCTTCTATTTATAAACTAGATTGTAAACTCCTGTAGGATAGGGCATGAGTCTTTACTTCTCTGTGGAACCTCTACAATGCTTAACCAAAGGTCTTCCACATAGAAAGAGTTCAGTAAATATTTATCCAATGATAAGACTTCTGCCTCAGTTTTCAGAAGTCTGTTAATTTATATAAAAATAGGTTAAGTAATGACTCATGTGCTAACATCAGAAGTATACAGTTTGTAAACATCAAAGATGAAATCATCAAATTTCTGGGTGGGAAGGAGTAATTAAATGTAGTCAGAAACATTTGTCAAGAATTGTTTTTCTGAAACAATGATTAAACCTTTTAGGCCTTTTCCCAAGAACGTTTGATTTATTTTCCTTTTACTAATTTTCTCAATTTTTATTTTGTCTCCATTTTCACACTCACTATCTCTTTCCTTGTGTGTGCTGTTCCCAAAGTTCTATTTTGTGAAATGTATATGGGGTAAATATCTAACTTTAGGACTGTATGATCCTATCTTTTTTCTAAAACTGAAGAGCCCTGAACTGCTTCTGAGCAACTGGGTGATTCTGAATCTCAATGGCAAAATTCAAGCACCTTGTGGTTTGTGTTATTTCCAAATGAGTTGCAATCTGTAACTATTTGCTTCAGTCTTTGCTTAGGGTGGAGGTGGTTACTTGCAGCTACCTGGAAGGCAAGGACTGCTTTGGCATTTTCTTTTCTCCAGCCTTGGTAACCCATAAGGAGCAGCTTCACTTCTCTGCAGTTCATGGTGTTGTCTTTTCCCCTGAACTAGTACCTTGTACAGTGTCACACATACCTATACACCACCTATTTGAGGCCCTCATCACCTCTAACCTGAATTATTGCAATGGTCTACTATTTGGTCTTCCCTCTTCAAGTCTTTCCCTATCCCAATCATCCTCCCCACAGCTATGACTCAAGTTGTTTTCCTGAAGTATAGATCTCGCCTCTTCTTTCTTCTCTTCTCTCCTCAATAAACTCCAGTAGTTTCTTACTGTGTCTATAGTAAATATCAGTTCTGTTGGGCTTGTAAAACCTTTCATGGAAGTGTAATGTTAATGGGATTTAGCATCTTCCCCACCCATTAATAGGCCTCATGTGGGGTCCATTAAGGGAAGCTTGCTTAGGGGAGGCTTGCTTGTAGGAAGGTTTTCACAGCTTTTGCTAATTTCTAATCAGGCGCTGAGTCAGGAGGGTTGTGACGCCTTCTGGCTCTGAGGAGTGCATACATACTCGGAGTTGGTATTTTGCTCACTCATGAGAAGGCTCTCATCATTCCCTGGTTGAGATTCCGAGGGGCTGTCTGTTCAGAGTTCCCCTACTGCTCAGATGTAAAGACTCTTTCGATTCAGAGATGTATGTCAACCTGATTCAGGCAGTTGGTCTATTTCTCTGCTTGTATTTTCTCTGAAGTTCATGGTGTTGTCTTTTCCCCTGAACTAGTGAATTTAATTTTAAAAGATTGTTGACCCCTTAAACAGCTATCATTCCTAGTAAAACAGATAGATCTAAGAACCTGTGCCAGCAGCTATCCAGGTTGCTGCTACGCTTAGTTACCCCAGCCTAACCTTTCCATTCATTTTGTCCTCACCTCCTCCTCCCAGTTTCTCTGACTTCCAGTCCTAGCCAAAGTCCCACCTGCTACAAGAAAGCTTTCCAGAGCTGCTTAATGCTCGTGCCTCCCTCTGCTGAATATCTCCCGTTTACTCTGCTTACATCTTGTTTATGTTTACTTGTTTGCATTTTCTCTCCCCTATTAGACCACTGGCTCCTTGAGAAAAAGGCACTATTCTTTGCTTTGATTTGTATCCCCAAGCCTGGCATGGTCACTCAATAGACTGACTCAAACTTATGGTCTAGCTGAACTAGTCCACAGAATACTCCATCTCCCAGCTCTCTGTTTTAGCTCTGGCCATCTCTCCTTGGAATCCATTCTTTTCTCACTTCCACCTTATAGAACCCTTTCCTTCAACACTCAACTCAATCACCACCTTCTACATGAAGCCTTTCCTGATTCCCTCAACTATTAATATATCCTGCCTACTCAAACTGCCTTTTATTAATTTTGTATTTATTCTATGTGTTCTTTTTTTACATGTGGACGTGCTGCTTTTGAAGTTGTTGAGAGAATGGATTATGTTCTGGTGTATAGAATAACACACACACACACACACACACACATATTCCTATATAAACAGTTCATAGACTTTATCAATTGCCTATAGGAGAGTAAATTGAACTCCCTGAGGAATAAGAAAAGTAACAATGAGTCAGTAGTTAAGGACACTTTAAGGTAAAGACAATATCTACCTGCTATATTAGTGGGCTCTCTAAATTAGACAAGAAGAAAGTTATACTTAAGAAAGTTATTCATGTAATGAGGAAGACACTATGTACAGAAATGAGAAAAACTTGGCTAAGATTGAGGAGGACCCCCAGGCCAGTTGGTCAGTCAATAATCATTTATTAAACATTTACTATGTAGGTGCAGTCTTAAGTGATGGGCATACAAAGAAAGGAAAAAAACCGTCAAAGGGCTTACATTCTAATTGAGGAGACAATGCAAGAATGAGTATGTTTATACAAGACATATATGGTGTAAATAGGAGGGAATCTCATGGGGAAAGCACTAACAGATGGGGCTCAGGAAAGAGAAGATCTCTTACCTTTGTGGGCAATTGTGATTTGAAGGAATCCAGGAGGTGGAGGTGAAAAAAGAATGCCTTTCAAGTGTGGGGGACAGAGGTTGAAGAAAGAATGTTATGTGTGAGCAATAGCAAGATGGCCAATATTGCTGGGTCCTAGAGGACATGGAGAGGAGTAAAGTGTAAGAATGACTATAAAGGTAGGGAGGAGGTGCTTGTAAAGGGCTTTGAAAGTCAAATAGAGGATGTTATATTTGATGCTGGAAGCAATAGGAAACCATTGGAATTTATTGAGTATAAACGAGGAGAGTACTGAACCCACAAACAGTGCTTTTCCTGCCTAAAATTTCATTTTTATGCACTTATAGGGATAAGAGATAATTTATAAAGCTTAGATAGGATTATCAGTCCACACTTTCTGACAAGTAATCAGATATACATACAGAAATGTCAGTAGGTCACAAAGGTACTGGAGCCATTTGATCTCTGATGATTAGACTAGACTAATAGAGGATGTTGCAAGAGAAACTGGAGAAGTGATTGCTTATGCTTGTGGTTGTGCAGGCAGATTTTTCTGATAATGAATTGTATCCGACGTTGCTTTGCACTTTTAGATGTATAAATGCAGTACTACGCATCTATTTTTTTTACATTTCTTATTTTTATTTCTTTTATTTTTAATTTACAATATATTTTAAATTTAGTTTGTTTATTCTTATTTTAATTTGATTAATTTTTGTTTTATTTAATTTTTTAATTTATGGAATAAAACAAAGCATTTCCATAGCATAGTACAATAAAACAGATGTTTGTACACGAAACTGCAAATCTGTGATGTGCAACTTGCTGTTCCTTTTAAATATCTAATATAGCTGCCATGGAAATTTGTTTTTTCTTTCCTGTCCACAGTACACCAATTTAGCTGATTACTATTATTAGTGTTTTATTTTATTCTATTTAACTATTTTTATTGTTAATAATGATAGTGTTTTATTAAAAGTAAATAAAAAAATTAAAAAAAAATAATGATAGTGTTTTTATGCTTTATTAAAGAACCTTACCAAATGGTGCTCTGCACTATGATACATATAGCTTATAAAAATTAATGTGGATTTGTAGTAATTTCAAATTATTTTCAGGAGGAACTAAACAATTTTTGACCACGGGGAGAAATGTAACACCAATTTTAGTAGATTTTCTCACAGACATTATAGATGCTGTTAATTGTATCTGTTAAAGAGGGTGTCCCATCTTGAAATAACACTTTGACTCCCGTTCTTTCTTTTTTTTTTCTTTTTTGGAGGGGGGAAGGCAGGACAGTTGGGGTTAAGTGATTTGTCCAAGGTCACACGGCTAGTAAGTGTTAAGTGTCTGTGGCCGCATTTGAACTCAAGTCTTCCTGACTCTCCAGTGCTGGTGCTCTATTCACTGCACCATCTAGCTGCCCCTAGCTCCCATTCTTTGAAGAGTCATTTGAGAAGAGCCAGTTTTCCTGTTATGGGGAGAGGAGTTTCTGAGTAAGGTACAGAGAAAAATAATGAAGATGACTTCTTATGAAACTATTATAGCCTTTATTTAATAAAGAAGATGGAAGAAGATTCTTGTAAAGAGACTTAATTTGTCACCCTGAATGAACTAAATGGTAAGAGACTATTTTCAGAAGAGAAATCAGCTGCAGTTGCAATGATGTGACTGGCTTATAATGAAAATATTTTAATAACTATTGATGTCTTTGTTTTTATTATTGATTTCATTGTCATTAAATTGAATTGCACGTCCAGTAACTTTAATCTTTGTTTAGTCCTAGGAGACGAAGGGGCAATATAGAATATGAGTAGGTGGCTTCTCAAGACACTCAATATTTGATCAACTGAGATGAGCTTCTGAGGTTAATTGAAAGATATGTGAGAGTTTTATTGACTGATAAGGAAGTATACAAACATACTGTCATAGAGTTCAAAGTGATAAGAATAAATATGGGAATGAATCAAGTAACAGGCTGAGGGGTGATCTACAAGTGAGTATGGTCAATTCCAAACCCTGCTTAATCCTGACACACCTGTATATATGTGTTGTTTCCCCTGTTCCTCAAAAGCAGCAAGGACCTTCATTTTTATTTCTTTTATATTTCCAGCACCTAGCACAGTGCCTGGAATGTAGTAGGTACTTAATATAGTCTTGTCGATTACTTATAGTTTTATTGAATTGGGAGGGTGAGATTAAAAGGGACAGAGAAAGTCTTAAGAGTAACAGATTCAATTTTGTTGCTGAGGATCAGTAATGATAGTGAGAACTGTTGCTTGCTAGGATAGAATTCTCTGTTCCTTCTGATTGATTGGGGAACTGATATGTCGCATTGGCAGGAGGAAGTAAGTAGCTGAAGGATTACTTCTTTTGCATTACTTAGTCCTTTTTCCCACTTTGCAATTCAACAATAAGCATTTATTGTTGTTCATCCTTCATACTCAAAGTGGACCAATGATGTCATGATGTTGGGGTCAAGGCACATTGTGTTTGACTGTGACTTATCAGTCCAATATGAGCTTGGAAAGCTACCACAGGTTGGGCACAAATAGTCCATCTGAACATTTGGGATGAAGATGTCTCTAGATTTGTGCATCCCACGTTTCCTCTGTGCTACTGTGATTCTGTTTAGCTCATAAAGCACAGCCCCTTCTTTGATGTGGGCCTGTGCCAACATCTCCCATGGCTCACAACTGATACTAAAGTTCTTCAGAGTGACTTTGAGGGGTCTTTGTACTACTTACTTCTTCTGAACTCCACATGATCACTTACCTTGTGTGGGTTCTCCATAAAATAGTATTTTAGGGAAACATATGTTTGGCATTTGGCTATGCGGTCAGCCCAGGCTTGGCAGTTTAGCTCAAGAGAGGATCTCAGCATCCCATACCTTATCTTTCTACCAGATGCAAAGCACTGGTCTAACCACTGGAGATAAGAAGACAAAATGGAAAACAATTCCTTCCTTCAAGGAGGTTTTATTCTACTGGGAGGGATAAAATATGTAAACAAACGAAATATACATGATAATTTGGGGAAGGAAAGAGGACTTAATACTAAGGCAATTTGGAAAGGATTCCAGTCAGAGCTTATACATGAGTTGAAGCTTGAAGGGGAGACTAGGGATGCTAAGAGGTTAGGGGTTAAAAGGCAGTGCATTCCAAGCCTGAGGGATGAGCTGATGCAAAGGCATTGTGTCAGGAGAAGGAACAGCAAACAGACCAGTTTGGCTAGAAAAGTTCATGAAGGGGAGTGATATCAAGTAATCCTAGAAACATAGGCTGGAATCAGATTGTAAAAGATCTTTAAATGCCAAAGTGAAGAGTTTATATTTTATCCTAAGGCAATAGGAAACACTACTGGTTCTTGAATGAAGGAAGTAAATGGTCAGATTTTTGCTTCAAGAAGTTTATTTTAACAACTTTTCAGAGGATGGATTGGAGAAGGGTGAGACTGGAAATTGGAAATCCTATTAGGAGGCCATATGCTTTAGGAAGTTAATTTATTTTTTTAACATTTTTTACCTTTAATTTTTTTTACATTTAATAGTATTTTATTTTTTCCCCCAATTACATGTCAAGACAATTCTTAGCATTTATTTTTACAAGATTTTGAGTTCCAAATTTTTCTCCCTCCCTACCCTCCCCTTTTCCTAAAATGGTGGGCAATTTGATATAGTTTATACATGTGCTATCATGTAGAACATATATTAGTCATTAGTTGTGAAAGAAGAAATCAATCAAAAGACAAAACCATGGAAAAGAATAAAGTGAGTAGGGAGAAAAATATGCCTTGATCTGCCTTCAGAGACCATCAGTTCTTTATCTGGATGTGGATAGCATTTTCCATCATGAGTCCTTTGTAATTGTCTTCGATCATTGTGTTGCTGAGAAGAGCTGAGTCATTCATAGCTGATCATCACATAGTATTGCTGATACTGCCTACAATGTTTTCCTGGTTCTGCTTATTTCACTTTGCATCAGTTCATACAAGTCTTTCCAGGTTTTTCTGAACTCTGTCCATTCCATCATTTCTTATTGTAGGTAGTATTCCATGATATTCGTATACCACAGCTTGTTTAGCCATTCCTCAACTGATGGACAGCCCCTCAATTTCCAATATTTTGCCACTATGAAAAGGGCTGCTATAGATATTTTTGCACATGTAGGTCCTTTGATCTTTTTTACAATCTCTTTGGGATACAGACCTAGTAGTGGTATTGCTGGATCAAAGGATAGACACACTTTGGTTGTCCTTTGGACATAGTTCCAAATTGTTCTCCAGAATGGTTGGGTTGGTTCACAACTCCATGAATAATGCATTAGTGTCCCATTTTTCCCATTTCTTCTCCAACATTTGCAGAGGATGGATTGGAAAAGTGGGAGACTAGAAACTGAAAATCCCATTAGGAAGCTATACTGGGAGGTGTTGAGGACCTAAACTAGTGTGGTGGCCATATGAGAAATGAGGAGGGGATCATGCAAGAGATGTTGTAGAGGGAGAAGTAGCGAGATTTGGTAAACAACTAGATATTGGCACAAAGAAGAAAAAGGATTCAAGGGTAACACCCAGGATACAAATCTGAGAGACTAGAAGGATGGTAGTGCCTTGAACGGAAATTGGAAAGTTTGAAAGAAGAACGAATTTTGGAAGAAGATAAGTTTTGTTTTTGACATGGTGAGTTTGAGATGTTGCAAGGACAACTGATCAGTTGGTAATGTAGAACTAGGAACAAGAGCTCAGAAAAGAGACTAGGACTAGATGTATAGATCTTGGAGTCACTAGTCTTGAGAGGATAATTAACACACACACGCACATGCACACACATGTACACACACACCTTTTTTTTTGGAAAGAAAGCGAGAAAGGGGCAGCTAGGTGGCACAGTGAATAGAGCACCAGCCCTGTAGTCATGAGGACCTGAGTTCAAATGTGGCCTTAGACACTTAACACTTACTAGCCATGTGACCTTGGGAAAGTCACTTAACCCCAATTGCCCTGACTTCCCCCCTGGCCATTGGATTTGGCAAATGGGTACAGGAGAAGATGGCAGCATAGGAGCAGCAAGGTACAGCAGCTCCCACACAGCCACCTCAAAATACCCATAAAATATGACTCTAAACAAATTTTAGAGCTCTAAAACACACACAAATATACTTCCTGTTGAAGGCAGCTTGGCTAGGAGGGAACATCTCAGTGCTAGGAGCCAAAACCAGCCCAGCCTGAAACCATAGGTTGGCCCTGGGGGCGGCCTGACAAGCCGAGCCACAGCTGGAGCTTCAGGAGAATGAATCAGTGGCAACTGTGGCAGTTTCCAGAATTATCAAGCCATAATTAAAAAGGACTAAGTGAAAGGTCAGTGGAACTCGGATAAAATTGGGGGAGAAAAGCAGGTACATCTAAACTGCCTCCAGGGCAAGGAAGTGGCAGAAGCAGAGGCCCTGCAGCCAACTCCATGTTGCTGTTTCAGAGCTCCCGGCCTGCAGACTGCAGGGGGGCCAAGTGATCGTTCAGAGGCCTGGATCCAGATCGTGGTCTTGGGTGGTGGTCCTGGGGTCTCTTTTCAGTGAGCCAAAGCTGGTGGGAGCTGCAGCAGCCTCCTAAAAGCACCAGCAGCTGGGAAAACCCCAGCAATTTGGGACAGAGCTTTCCCCTCTGGAAGCATAGTTCCACAGAGCTAAAAAATCATTGACTGACCAACCATGAACAGGGAAAGGAAGCAAAGTAAGAACAGCAACCAAACTCTAGATTCCTTCTTTGGGGAAAAGAAGGATCAAAGCAGGGAACCGGACGAAGACAACATAGTCAGAACTCCCACACCAAAAGCTGCCTAAAAGCTAGAGATCAGCTTAAGAAGGATTTTGAAAACCAAATGAGAGAAGTGAAGGAAAAATTGGGAAGAGAAATAAGAATGATGCAAGAAAATCATGAAAAGAGAGTCAACAACCTGACTGAAGAAATTAACACCTTAAAAAATAGATTAACTCAAATGGCAAAAGAGGCCCAAAAAGCCAATGAGAAAAGAATGCCTTAAAAAGTCAACTTTGCCAGATGGAAAAAGAATCTGAAAAGCTTT
>JAQQSU010006396.1:0-13530 GCA_028627135.1 Pseudochirops cupreus | reverse complement strand
ATATAAACTACATCAAATAGCTTGCCTTGTAAATGTAGAGTTTGGAGTTAGAGAATTTGGAACTCAAAAATAAAAAAAATGTAAAAAAAATACATGTAATTGTGGGGAAAATAAGTTGGAACACATTGTACAAAGTAATAACATTATAATGATGATCATCTGTGAAAGATTTGCCTAGTTGGATCAATAAAATAATCCAATATAATTTTAAAGGATTCATGATGAAAAAATGTCATCCACCTCCAAAGAGAGAACTGTTACACTCTGATTACAAAATAAAGTATTATTTTCACATTTCTTTATTTTTCTTTTTCTTTTTGGAAATATGGCTAAGATGGAGATATGGTCTACATGATTTCACATGCATAATTCATATCTTTTTGCCTACTTTTTTAGTGGGTGGTAGAGGCTCTGGGAGAGAAGAAGAAAAATTGGAACTCAAAATTTAAAATGTAAAAAGAAATGTTAAAAATAAAGATAAATTTAAAATATGAAATAAAATATATACACATGTATGTATACACATATATATTCATACATATATGCACATGCATATACATATACATTCACACATGCAGACATGTCTATAGAGATAGATTGATCCATCCATAGCTTGTTCACTGACTGATAGTAAATGCCTGATTTCTGATGTGCAAATGCTTGTACTGAAAAATTAACGAATGGCTTTCATGAGTTGATTTGTGTTGTCTACAGAACCACCTAGTTGGAAGGGACTTTTGATTATTTAGTCTAATACATACACAAGGGAATTGCCTACTGCACCAAATCTGAGAAGAATTAATCTCCCTTGTTCTCAAAGAAGAACCCACAAAACTGAAAGAATTCAGTTCAATTCTGGGGCCACTCTAATTGTTAGGAAAATCTGTGTAATATTAAGCATCTGTGATTTTCTCACTGTTTATGACAATAACTATTGATTACACTATGAAAAGGCAGAGAATTGTTTTGTTCCATTGTAACCAAAAAAATATTCACCCTTCTGTTTCCAAAGTGGTGAAGAAACTTCACTGACTTACTAAGTTTGTCCTCAGATCAGAACTTGTATGCTACATAGGGATAGAATGAGGAGGGGTGATTACTGACATTGGAAATCCAGAAATCTACTAATGAATTCTTTGCAGAACACAACTTATCTAATCATATTATTCCTTTAAGAATTAAGTGTCCTCAAAGTTGCACGTGTTTTTTAGAATGCCAGCAACTTGACAGATAGATAAAGCAGCAAAGATATGTATGCTAACCTTTTAGAGGCTGTTTTTGCCAATGGAAAATCAATCAGCAATGGAGATAGAATATCTTTGAAATGGCAGTGTAAGTCAATTGGAAGACAGGACCCAATTCAAATGCAACTACCTCAGAAAAAAAATTATCCGAATCTAAGAGTTGCAAGAGATCTCAGAGGCCATTGAGTACAATTTATAGCCAAATAAAAATCATTTTTACAGCATACCTGACAAGCAGTCATGAAACTTCTGCTTGAGTACCTGCATTAAGGGAAAGCCCACTATTTTCCAAGGTAACCCATTTTACTTTGGTATGGCTCTAATTTTTAGAAAAAAATTTGCTTATCTATTATCTCCAAAGGCCTATTGAACATCAATACTAGCCACCTTAAACTCAATGCAAAAACTCCTTATTTTTCCCCCAAGCGTTCCCTCTATTCCTATTTTATTTATTTTTTATTACTGTCAAGGACACCACTAACCATTCAGTAATGCAGACTTTTGATCAATTTGCCATTTTAGATTCTTTACTCTCTTTCACTTTAGTCTGTTACCAGATGTTGTAGATTCTACCTTCCCTTGACACAGTTATTACCCTGGTGCTGGCCCTCATCACCTCCTTCTTAGAATGCTACACGCTTTTTGATTGCTTCTTCTCCCTCAAGTCTCTCCTCACACCAGTCCATTATCCACTCAGCTCTGAAATTGGTCTTCCTAAAACACAGATCTGACCATGTCACCCCATTATTTAATCAAATTCAGTAATTACCTATCACCGCTTGGATCAAATATAAAATAACTCTCTCTGGTTTTTAAGATTCTTTATAACCTGAATCATTGCTGCATTTACAATCTTTTTATATCTTTCTCAACCCTATATAGTACAGTTGACGGTTGCTACACTCAAGAACTTTACTTTCTAGCAGGGATAGACAATATATAAAAGAGACATAATCTGAGATCCAGTGACAGTGATATTCTTTTAATTCCTTACACAAGACACTTCATATATTTTCACTGGATGTTTCCCATGCATGAAATTGTCTCCCTTTTTATCTCTGTCTCTTGGCCTCCTTGGCTTCCTTCTACTCCCTGGTAAAGTCTTACCTTTTACAAGAAGTTTTCTCTGAGTCTCTTTTTTGCTGATAACTTTTTTTGATTATTCCCAATTTTATTACCATATTACCAAAGGGTACAAATGGCATCATTGTCAACTTCTGCACTGATGGTAAATTATTTAATTTGAAAAGGCTGCAAGCCAAGAATAAAGGAACAGTTAGAATGGGACATTTTATTCCCAAATTATTATGAACTCAATGCAGTCATTGAGGCTTAGATGCAACAGATCAATCCTCTGTCACTTGTACCAATTTTGGTCTGATGATTAACACCAAGAAATAGATTTTCCATGAGGCAGTGTCTCATCATCCGTATGTGAAACCATCAGTAACAGCAAATGGAAAAAAAAAATAATTCTTCTGGATAAGTTCATTCATCTCATTAGTGTATTTTCCAGGGATGTCTACATAGATGAGGTTGACTCACACATTGCCAGAGCTAGCTCAGTACGGGAGAGAAGGTAATCAATAGACTACCTACAAAACTGAAAGTCAACAGAGACATTAGGCTGACCTCATTTTTGTACATATGTGAAACCTGGATAGTCTATCTCTACCAGTACCTTACCAAGATACTGAATCACTTCCAGTTTGAATTGTCTTAGGGAAATTCTGAAGATCATCTGGCAAGATAAGCTACCAGACACTGAGTCCCTTTCTTGAACTGAACTGCCAAGCATTCGAGCCCTACTACAGAACACATAATTCCAACAGACTGGACATGTGGTTCAAATGGCAAACACACATTTGCATAAAAGACAATTTTATAGAGAACTCACACCTGGCAAGTGCATACATACAAGTCATAAGAAGTGATACAAAGACTTTCTCAAGGTCTTTCTGAAGAACTCTGGAATTGATTTTAAGATGTAGGAGACACTGGCACAGAACCCCTAGCAAGGCATACCTGCAAAAAAAATAAGGCACTGTTTTCCATGAGTGGAGCAGAATTCCTGTAACTCAAAAGAAATGAGAGATGCACAGATTTAGAGATACCTACATGCCACATTTCATAGGAGCTATTTGTGCCCTACATGTGGTAGAGCCTTTCTAGCTTGTATTGATTTGATCATGCACAGTTGTACACACTGTACCTTGACCCTGAAATAGTGATGGCATTTTGTTACTCTTTCAGTACAGAGGATGGCAACTCTGTTGTTTCCTCCATTATACTATGAAGTCCTTGAGGTCAAGGTATATTGTTGGCTTTCTTGGAATCCCCAGTCAGAGGTCTATTTAATAATTGGCACATAATAAATGCTTGTTGAATGACTAATCAATGAAAAAAAATTACCTATTTATTACTTTTCAGTCGTTGTTGATATAGGGAGAAAAATCAAATCTTATTCCCAATTATCTTGGGTCCTATTATGGAGACAATAGATATGCTATAAATACATGCAAACTAAGAAATCAAATACAAACTGGTTTGAGGGATTAGGTACTAACCAGTTGAGGAAAGGGTTACACAGCAAGTGGCATTTGATCTGAGATTTATAACTAGGTATTCTAAAGGGAAGATATGAAGTAGATTGGCATTGCAGAAGTAAGTATACACCTATAGAAAGGCAAGGAGATGAGATAGAGTGGTAAGTGTTAGAAACATCAAACATGCTGTGTCTCAGATTAAAACTTAATTGGGGAAGATTTAACAGAACAAGTAAAATATAATAAAGCAGAGATAGCATTACATTTTCCAACTAAGTTGCTTCTGGGATCCTTATGGACAGATTAGTCTCTCCCATTTCTGTTTCAACTTGACACTACTGCTCTAACTTACTGGACAGAGAATAAGTCCTTATGATGTCTATAGATGTGTTGTGGACCTGGAATCCAAAAGTCTGAAGTTTATATCTTGGGAAGATATTATTAGTGAGACTGGGCAAGTCATTAACCTTTTTGTGACCATTACCACAAGTAATGGTTTTTCCTCTTCTGAAAATGTGGCCATTTGGTTCAGTGATCTCGAAGGTCATTTTTTTTTTCTAGATCTAAATTGATGATGCTATAATATGACCTCAGGTTCTTACTGGTTGTGTGACCTTAGTAATTTCGGTTCAATTCTCAGAATGCTTCCTCATCAGTAAAATGGAGATAGTGTTACTGCATTACCTATCACCAAAGATGTTGTGAGGAAGATGCCTAATGAAAACTGTCTTGTGAGATATTTTATCCCATGAGATTCAAAGAAAAAATGAAAGTAGCTCTGAGTAAGATCCAGAGAGTATGAAGAGAAGGCTTTTGATTATAACTCTGCCACAAATTATCTGGGTGACATAAAGCAAGCCTTTTTCCTTTTCTGGGTCTTACTTTCCTCATCTATAAAATAAGGGGATTGAACAAGAAGATCTTACAGGACCCTCACAGCTTTTTTTCTTTATCTCTTTTCTTTTAAACTTAAATTTGAAATTAGAAAAATAAATGCCATGTGCACAGCAGAACATGAGAGGATTCACTATAAATCAGTACATTTCCATTAAAAAAATTCTACATAATAAGTACCACACATTGTCTTCAAAGTTGCTGAGCTTTGTTGCCTTGTGTTTTTGTTTCTTTGTTGTACACATTTTACTTTATTTCCCGTCGCCCCAAATAAGGTTACAATTAAGTCCATATACATATATGTATGTATGTATACACACATGTAACTCTGCACTATATTTCCATTTTTCATCCGTTTCTCTGAAGATAAGCTCTGACTTTCAACATTTCTCTGTTATGTCTGTTCCCTCCTGCTTTTTTGTCAGCAATCTAAGGGCTAGAGAACAATTGGAACCCCAAAGAAGCCTGTTCTCAAACCTCTGCCAACACCTGCTGCTAGGGGCATCACTTCCTGCTAAGTGTAACACAACAGGACTCAGCCCAGCAGTGCTGCTGAGATAGTTTAATTTAGAGTACACCTGAACGTGACTGAACTTTGAATGTCGCAAGATGTTATTTTGAACATATTTCACATCCATTCCCTCAGAAACACCCAAATGCTATCTAATATTACCTGCTATGCATCTAAATTTAATTCCATTTCTTTCCGTATCACACAGAATCCCTGCTTATATACAAAAACAAAGAAAACATGTGATGCAGGACCTTGCTATCCAATTCATGACCACAGTATCTCCTGCAAAAAGAAAGAAAATATAGACATCATATCCATGATTTTGCTAGAGAAAATTGGTCAATCAGTCGAGTAATAACAAAATAGCATTTATTCAGTACCTACTATGTTCCAGGTACTCAGCTAAGTACTAGGGGGTACAAAGAAAAAGCAAAACAGGGAGCAGTTCCTAATGAGAAGGGACTTATAAAGAAGAAAGACAACTCATATATGTATGGGAAAGCATATGCAAAATATATTAAGTTAATAATTAAAGTAATAAGGCAATGCCTGGGTGGTAACTGAGGTCTGAGGTCAGCAAAATACTTCAGGGATTCTAGTAAATTCTTCTACAATAAATTGTTTGTTCCTTAAGGGTAGGAATTATTTATCTGTGCTTTGGATATTTGGCACAGTGCCTGGTATATATTAGGCCCTTATTATGTGATTTGGGGGGTTAGTTGATTGAGAGGGAGCCTGTGAAAAGACACAAATAGACTAGGGCTATGTGTGAGGAATACAAAGAAAACCATTTTGACTGAACCAAAGAATTCATAAAACCAAGCAATATATAATGATTATGGACTAGTCAGTTGGAGTCAGGTTTTAGAAGATATTAAATCCTAAAGAGAGTATTAAACAAGTCTTAGAGTTAATAGAGAGTCATGGGAGTTTCTTGAGCAAGGGAATGACATGGATTTAGAAAAAATAAATTGGGCAGTTATGCAGAGATTGGATTTGATTCAAGCAAAAGATTGGAGACAGTGAGAACATTGAACAAAGTAGTGCAATAGTTCATCAGACAAAGGGTGATAAGGACCTGAACCTGGGTGGTGGCTATGAGAGTTGTGAGCAGGACAGAGATATCAGAGAAGTTGTAGAGATAGAATAAATAAAATTGCCAAGATTGTTAAACAATAGTTCATGGGGGAAAAGGCCTAATTGGGTTGTGCCTGGACCTGTGATTTCATGATTATAGGGCACTATATAAGAAAAGGCCCTCCATAAATGCACATGAAAAACTTTTCAGCACTTTGTAGTCTTAGAAGTACTGATAGCATTGAGAGGTAAATTAACTTACCTAAGCTCAAAAAGGTATATAAATAAGGATTTAGATTTAGATTTTCTGGGCTCCAAGGATTATTCATTAGACCACATATAGTATAAACAAGCACACATAAGTGTGTTTATGTGTGTGCATAAATGTATAGATAGATATATGTATATGTACATATATCCATATATGCACAGAGATACAAGGTAGTGTTGAGGGGCCAGAAATGTTGAGGGAGAAACCCCCAGGGAGAGAGGAATCCTGGGACCAGAGTTCCCAAGGCAAGGTCACCCAGAATGAATTCACTCACTCAAGCATTCTTTAAGTCAAGGCGGCAAAAGTTTATTGTTACATTTTTCAGCAGGCAAGACTTCTTAGGGAACCTGCAGCCTGAGAGGAATACAGTTAAAGTTTATGTAGGATAAAGTATAGTAAAACATGTACCAAATATGCTAATTAGGTGAATCAGAGTGGGGTTAGGGAGTGGTTAAAGAGTGGTCAGTTCTTAAAGGAACATGCACTTTTAATATCTACTTTGCAGGTATTTTACCAAGAGTTCACTGGGAAATAGCCCAAAGGGAGACTACAGGGAGGTGTGGTTTTACGCCTCATACATCACTAAGTCAATTAATGGTCAGGCCTGACTGAAAAAATACCTAGGCTGCCCCCATCAATGTCATGGTGGACAAGATAAACTTAAGGGAGTATACATATGGCTAAGTCTGGGATACATATGATAGGTCAGTGAGTAGTAAATATATTAACGATCCAGTACACAGCCAGTTAAGGCAGAACACAGATGGTTCAAACTAATAAGTTCTATAGGTGCATCTGACTTCTGTAACAGGAAGAGAGATAAGTATTTTGTTAGGGTATGCTGCCCTTGAGCTGGAGAGATTGTGCCTGAGACAGTGTTTTAAGGGTAGGGACATTTGAGATTAGGGAGAAATGTGATTTTGGGACTGGATGTGACTTTCGAATTGGTGTTCAAGCACAGGCACTCAAGCACCCCATCGGTACTACATGTATGCGTAGCAGGAATATGTATATTGAGGTAAGAAAGTCAATGGGCTTTCCCTTGGGCTTAATTTTACTGCTTTGTACCACCTCCCTTACCTGAATCTCTTTCTGCTACAAGGGACAAAGCAATGTGCTGTGGAACTGAGATATCCTTTCCCCCCAAATTAAAAGTTCTGTGAAGTTGCTGCTCAAAAATATTCCTACATAGTTGATGACTTAGTTTAACTTAATAGATAATAAAATGTCTATTTATAGAAGATAAACATTTCGTATTAGTCATATTACACAGAAAAGCAAGGCAGCTTGGTCGAACTGTGGATAGCATGTCAGGCCTGGATTCAGGTACTCATCTTCCTGAGTTCAAAAGCCAGCCTCAAACACTTACTAAATATGTGTTCTTGACACTTCACTTAAGCATGTTTTCTTAAGTTTGTTCATCTGTAAAATGAGTTGGAGAAAGAAATGGAAAAACACTTCAGTGTCTTTGCCAAGAAAATCTCAAATGGGGTCAGAGAGAGTTGGACATAACTGAACTGACTGAACAACAACATGTTACCCTCTATGTCTAAATTGTGCACCCATGTTGACCTTATCTTTCTATGTAATGTGACATGCTGTTCTCTATCTAGTTTTAGTCAAACTACTTTCCAATTTTTCTAACACTTTTTTATGAAATAGTAAATTCTTGTCCTAAAAGTTTTGATCTTTGAGTTTATTAAACATTAGATTACAGTGGTACCAATCTATTCCATTGATCCATCACTGTATTTCTTAGCTAGAACCAGATTGTTTTGATGCTTATCGCTTTGTAGTACAGTTTGAGATATGGTACTGTTGGGTCACCTTGTTTCATTTCTTTTATTGATTCTCTTGATATGCTTGACCTTTTGTTCTTCCAGATGAATTCTGTTATTATTTTTTCTATGTTTATAAAATAATTTTTGTTAGTTGTGTTGGTATTGCATTGAAATAAATTAATTTATTTGGAGTTGTCTTTCAACATTTACATTGTTTAGATCTGACTTCCTTGCACAAAGTGTTTTATAGTAGTGTTCTAATAGTTCCTGCATTTGTCTCAGCAATTAAAATACGACAAATTTTATATTATCTCCAGTTATTTAAATTTTTTTTCTATTTCTTTCTAATGAACTTTGTTAGTATTGTAAAGAAATGCTATTGATTTATGTAGGTTTATAATTATCCTGCAACTTTGCTAAAGTCTGTAATTATTTTAACTAGTTTTTATCTGACTTTCTATTATTTTTGTTCTGTCCATTTATTTGTTTGTTTGTTTTACTCTCTGTGGGATTTTCTTGGCAAAAATGCAGGATTGTTTTTCATTGACTTCTCTAATGGATTAAGGTAAACAGAGTTTAAGTTACTTGCCCAAGTTACATAGCTCGTGAGTATCTGAGACTGGATTTTAACTCATGTGGCCCACTGCTCTTTCTAATGAGTCATTCATTGGCCTCCAGTTGATTCTCTAGGATTCTCTAAGAATGTAGCACCATTATCTCTTCAAAAAGCAAGTTTGGTTTCTCATTGCCTATTCTTGTTCATCTTTCTTCTCTTATTGCTATAACTATCATTTCTAGTACCATAATGAATATTAGTGGTGATAATGGGCATCCTTGTTTCAACCCTGAACTTATTGGGAAGACTTCTAGTTTTACCTATTAAATATAATGCTTGCTGATGATTTTTGTTCTGTTTTTAGCAAAGTTCCATTTATTCCTATACTTTCAATATTAATAAGAGTGAGAGCTGTATTTTGTTAAAAGTGTTTTATTTTTTAATCTATGGAAAAGGAAACATGAATTTTGTTGTCTTTGTTTTTTATATAGTCAGTTATGCTGATAGTTTTTTTTTTTTTAACACTGAACCGGCTTTGCATTCCTGGTACATGTTTCACTGGTCATAGTGTATGATCTTTGTAATATATTCCTATAATCTCCTTCTCACTTTTGTTAAAATTTAAAATATTTTTCATCAATGTTCATTAGGGAAATTTAACCATAATATTCCTTCTCTGCTTTTGCTCTTCCTGATTTAGGTACCATCATCATATATGTGTCATAAAATGAATTTGGTAGGACTCCACATATTTTTCCAAATATTTTACATACTATTGGAGTTAACTGTTTTTTAAATGTTGGGTAGAATTCACTTGTGAATTAGGGAGGTCATTTGGGGTTTATTAAATTTCCTTTTGAAAGATAGGGTTATTTAAGTGTTGTATTTTTCTATTATTCTGGGCAATTGTCATTTTTGTGAATATTAACATATTTCACTCTGATTATTAGATTCATTGGTATATAAATGAGCAAAATAACTCCTAAAAATGCTTGATTTTTATCTTCATTGGTGCTAATTTTACCGTTTTCATTTTAGATACTGGATTTTTGTTTTTTACCTTTTCTTTTTCATCATTTTCTAAGCATAATTCCTCTATACACCTCATTCATTTTCACCTATATCCCTTAGAGAAGCAGGATTACCCTGTTCTAAGAGGTACAGATCACCAGCTCCATTTGTAAATTTTCTTATTTGAGAGTTTCTTACAACATTTTTTTTCTATAAACATCCCTCTATCTTCTCCTTCTCAACAAACCCTTTCAGTAGGAATATGTTTTACATGAAAAACATCAACAAATGCTTCTTTAAAACCAAAAAATCACACTACCTATATTTGACAGAATAGTCAATATTCCTCGTTATTGCATTCTTTTCAATAAGAAGATGAAAGATTTGTTTTCTTGAATATTCTCCAAGACTTAGTTTGACCATAACTATTGTATAGGATTCATTTTTTTATGTTCTTCTGGTTTCCATTTACAGTTTTGTAGTCATTGAATATATTGTTTCCTTGTTTCCATTTGCTTTTCTCTTTATGAGTTCATATAAGACTTTTCATGTTTCTTTGAATTCTTCATATTAAAAATCCGCTTTTTAAGACATTCTTCACCTCATTGGCTTTTTGGACCTCTTTTGCCACTGAGTTAGTTTATTTATGAAGGTGTTATTTTCTTCAGTCTTTTGGGGGACTCCTTTAGCAAGTTGTTGACTCATTTTTCATTATTTTCTTGCATTATTCTCATTTCTCTTCACATTTCCTCTACTTTTCGTATTTCATTTTCAAAATCTTTTTTGATTTCCTTCTTGGCCTGTGACCAATTCATATTTTTCTGGGAGACTTTTAATGAGAGAATTTTGACTTTGTTGTCTTCTTCTGGTTGTGAGAATTGTTCTTATTTGTCATCAAAGAAAAAAAATCTATAATCTGATTTTTTTCTCTTTTTCCTCATTTTTCCAACAAATTACTTGGCTTTTGAACTCTTTGCCAAAATAGAACTCTGCTTCCAGAGTGGAGAGTGCTCTGCCCTAAATTTCTGGACTTTTGCCTAGCTGTTGTCAAAGCTACTTCTAGGTACCTGTGTATTTTCTTTTCTGTGATATGATCAAAGGAGAAGTGTTTACTCCTCCCACTGTCTGTTCCGTGGTCTCTGAGTGACTCCAGACACTTTCTTTTTTCTGCTTCATAACTGCTCTCCACAGCTCCATAAGCTCTACCACTCCAGCTCTCCTCACCCCAGGACTACCACCTATGACTGTGAGCCAGATACAATGATGACAAAGAAAGAGCAATTGCCCTCTGACCAGAAGCTTGATGCCCTCACCTTCTGTAGACATGGAGCTCTGGAAGCAGTGGCTGCTGCCGTGGCCACTGCTAATTCTACTGCTGCTGCTGCTGCCACCATCACTACTGCTACTTCTGCCGCCCTGGAGCTGGGTCCAGATGGTGCTCTTTTCTCAGCCAGGTCCCATAGAGTTTTCCCACTGAAATTTTACTTTTTTTTTTTTTGGTTGTTTGTTGAAAAGTCTGGAAATCCCCAGCTGCCAGTGATTTAATCCCCTGAGACCTGCTCTGGCCCAGTCTGTGCTGGAATTACCCATGTGGGACTGCACTCCACTCCTAGTGTTCTGTGTTAGACCCATCTCTCAGTCTTCCAGATTCTTCAGCTAGAGATGTGTTTCACTCAGTCATTTAGTGGGTTCTATATCTCTAAAATTTGTTTAGTGACCCTCCTTTTTCTCTCAATTACTCAAGTAGATTTTTCCCTCCTCTCCTTCAGTTAGTCCTATTCTTTAGTTGTAAAATTTAACTTCTGCTCTTTTCAAAAAAAAGAAGACTTATTTTGCTTTTTGATTAATGTCTTTCTTTCTGATTACTCCAGACAATTCATCTAAGATCAATAACCCCCCAGAAATGGCTAATCTCTCCCTTTGCTCTATATTTTTTCTTAGAATCAAAGCTTCCAAGTTATCCATTCTGGGCTCTCTCTTCTATCCACATTCTATTACTTTCTTGTCAGTACTATCACACTGATTCTGCTTTTCCTCATTTTCAGAACAACATCAATTTATGCAGTTGTCCGAGAGGACATTTTTCCATGGTAGCCCCCTCCAAAACTGCTCTTGTTGACCTTTTTTGTTTTTTAATCTATAATTGCTGGGAAATCTATTTGTTGTACCCTTTCTTTCCTATCCTTCCATTTGCAAATTTCCCCCAGGTATTCTAACTCCCCACTTTCCAGAAGCAGACTTTGCAAGTATCAATGTCCCTAGACTTTATCCAGTATGTAGTCCTTATCTCCCTTCACCCATGAGAGTATTCATTTGTGGAAAACCCTCAAAAGACCTCCTTCATTTCCCTTCCTTTTAAATTTTTCCCATTTCCTCCTTACCCATTCTCTGATAGGATCTTCTATTTATGAAATCACAGCGTTTATCATCTTCTCATCCTAACCCTAATATGACAACATCACCTCCTCCTCTATATTTCCTTACTCCCTTCCCCTCCCTTTCATGTACCTTCCCATATTGTAATACAGTTCAACAAGAGAAGTTTTCTGGTATTACCAAATTCTGTCTACAATACCCTGTCTCCTTCAATGTGACTTCTTCCATATTTCCAACTTCATCCCTGTCTCCTTTTATATATTTAGAAAGAAGTTACTTACTTCTCTCTCTCTCTCTCTCTCTCTCTCTCTCTCTCTCTCTCTCTCTCTCTCTGTTTCAATACTCTGTTTTTGTCCTTGCTTTATGTGTTTATGCATTTATTTGCTCCTCCTGTATTTCTACATTTAGTTTTTTAGAGGCAAATAATCATTTCTCTTTTCTTTCTAAATATCTTTTGGACTCATATTATTGAATATCTGTCTTTTTTCCTTTATAGTTAGGCTAACATTTGCAGGATAGGTCATCCTGGGTTACATCCTGAGCTCTTCTGAACTTTTGTCAGGTGTGTATGGAATAGTCTTGCATTATTCTACTATTTCTCTTTTGTATTTGAAGATCTTTCTCTGGACTGCTTGCAGGACTTGATGTTTCCGTATTGAATTGTTAAATTATACCACTATAAGTCTTGGAGTTTACTGTAATTTATTTTCTTCTGGAGTATATAGGTAAATTCTTGTGATAATAATTTTATTTTCTGTGTTAAAAGTTTCTGGATAATTCTTTTCTATTATTTCCTTCATTATGCTGTTAATGTTTTTTGTTCTTTCATGGTCTTTTGGGAAACGTATGATCCTTAAGTTGTTTCTGTGTAGACTGTTGTTGGGTTCATTATGTTTTGCTTGAATAATAAGCACATTTTCTTTTAATGTTACTGTTATTGTTTGTTTCTCTTTTTTGAGGATGTCGTTGTCAGCACTGTTGGTGTATATTAAGTTTCCAAATTATTTCATATGTGTCATTCCTTAATCACATATCTCCTGTCCTATACTTACATAGCTTTTGTTTGCTTATTTGAACATGAGTATATCTTTAAATTTACATTAATCAAAATGCTTCTCATTAAATTAAACTAACACTTGGAGAACTTTACATTTGAGTTTTGATTTTATTATCCACATGGAGTCTCTAATTTCCAAATTTATGTTACCTTTGAAACTGATAAGCATGCCAGCTATACAAATATTCAAGGTATTTTTTTTT
>JAQQSU010006395.1:0-13530 GCA_028627135.1 Pseudochirops cupreus | reverse complement strand
TGTTTTATTTCCTACCCCAACTCAGTAGAAAATTCCCACTGAATAAATCAAATGCCAGTATCTTGGTAATTCAATTTCTTTGCATAGTCCACTAACAGAAGAAATTTAAACTAGGGTAGCTTAGACCTAGATTTACCCTAATTATTTAATAAACCATTGTTTATCAAGTACTACTTTGTTTTAGTCCTTCTGCTAATTGTTGGTGACACACAAATATGAAAATAATTCTTTTTACACAAAGTTTACATTTTATGGGGAAAAAAAAGACAAAAAAAAGGAGGAACTAGTTAGAGGAGGGGGAGAACAGGAAAAGTCTTTTAAAGGAAGTTCAAATTGGACTGAATTTTAAAGGAAACTGAGGATCTAAGAGCCAGAGATAAGAATGGATTGCATTCCAGTTGTCATTAGAAATGCAAAAAGATGGAAGAAAAGCTAGGTCAATCTGGCTACATCATGGAGTGAAAAAAGAGGCAGAGGGTTAGCAACTTCTATAAAGTCTTGTAAAGTAGGTTAAATCCTGGTCATAATGACTTACCTCCCAAACACAAGAGTTCATAATTAAGTCTAGAGGTAATAGGGAACCACTGATTTTTGTTATGGGAATCTGAAGATCTTCCCTGCCCCTAGGCCCTTTGATAGGCTTAAGTGACTGAGAACCTTCCCAGATTTGAAACTATACTCTGCCTCTTGTGGTCACTTGGAACCTGTGGCAGGAAGCTTGTTTTTCAGGAATGTCCTCACCTTACTACTTTGTGATTGGGCAGTAGGTCAAGAGGGTTTTGACATTCTCTGATCCAGGAGAAGGCTGTATGTATCCTGATATGAGTTTTTGCTTTGGGGCTCACTTAGGGAAGAGTTGTGTGATTTGGCCAGATGAGACTCTGGGAAGCTGTTGAGCCACCCTCCCCTCCTCTTTCACCCCACTCCCCCAGCTTTGAAAACCCAGATGTTGGTGCTTCCCTCTCTGGTAACTAACTAGGTATGGATGTAATGGTCAGATGACTGGAAGGCAATCTGCTGATCTGTTTCTTTGTCTGGCTGTAACTTCTATTTGTATTCTCTAAAGTTCAGGGTGCTAACTTTTCCCCCTGAACTAGGTAAATGATATATGTTTGATTAATTAAAGTAAGATTGTTAACCCATTTTGAGTTGCTTTCCTTTAGAAAAGCAAATCTAAGTACCTGTCCTAGCAGCTATCCTGGATATACCAGGGTGCTTGCTGATACAATGTCAACTGTGAATGGGTGAGACATGAATGATTAGACATGTTTTATAAGTCACTTTGGCAGCTGTGTGAAAAATGAACTTCAGAGAAAAACTTGAATCAAAAACAAAACAAAACATTTTTTCTTTGTTTTTCCCAATCTTGTAAGTTTTCTCATAATCTTTGAAAGTACATTTGCAGAGAACTAAAATTAAAAAAGGAAGAAATTCCTAGCAATAGGAATTGTATTGCTACTTTAAAAAAAATGTTTCTTTTTTCTACTATAAGTGTTGACAATCACTTCTGCCCCCCAACAATTGAGAAATAATTCTTCTGTTAACAAGTACACATATATAAAATTGCAATGATTCCTTAAGCAAATTTTAAAATTTGTAAGGCAAAAATAATACCAAAAATATTGATTTTTTACATCATGTTTTAGTTGTAGAATTCATTAAATTTAAAATTAAATAGGAAAGTTTAACACAATAACTGAATATAGTCAACTGCACCGCAAACTTGTGTGCTTTGATAGCAAGAGAGTGGGATCTCCTTAAGTACTTGTGGACAAATGTACATGATTCAGATAAAAAAGAAACCAAGGCAGATTCTGTCTACAGGAGGATGACTCAGGGTCCATCCTGTTCTTCTCTCAGACCATCCCTCCTCCCCACGAATGCTCCCTCCCCTTCCTTCCCCCACAGACCACCCAGGAAATGGGAGTACGAGTGGAGCTCTGATGGTCACACAGGGGAAACGCATGGACCCTGGCTCCCTGCCGTCCCTGAGTCAGAAGATCTCTTGAGCCAGTTCTGGGATAACTGGGTTATGGAGGCTGAGGTTCCCAACAACAATGAGCAGTTTGTACCAGATTTCCATTCTGAAAACAGCATTCCACAGTTCCACCATCAAGATAAAAAACGAGCCATAAAACCCTCATACAGACCTGACCTTGACCTGCAGGTGAAAACCTCTGTTCTCCTACTACCACTGTGAGAAGTGGCTTTATACCAGCGCCTACGACACCCCCCAGACAAGTTGCCATCAAGTGTCCCAAGACACTCTCAAGCACTGTCCAGGGCAGAGTGGAATTTTTTGACACCTACAGAGGCAGCCTCACCCAACAGCAGTCCTGGGTTCATCCTGGAACATAGATCCATTTTCCTGCAACCCCACAGCTACGTTACTCCTGCTGTCCTTGTAAGGTTGGGTCCAGGAGTCCCCTACAGCCTCCTACCAGCCTCACCTGTTGGAGCCCTGCCTGCCTTATCCCCAACAAATCTTCAAATGCAAATACTATGATAGCTGTTATGAGCAGGAGGGTGGGGGCAGGGGCAGCAGTAACAGTGGGTACAGGTACCCAGGAGCCAAGATGGTGATCAAGTAGAGGCAAATGGATTTAGCCTTTGGTTGTGAATCCACATACTTAGATACAGATGACCTTCCTGGCCCCTACCCACATGATGGAACAATGGAAACTTCAGCCTTTTCCAGAGGATATCTGTGTGGTCCCAGGGAAATTGGAAGGGGGCATCAAACAGTAGAGTCTAGGGGCATTCTGGTAAAGCTCTCCCCCCACCAGACCTGAAACTGCCTTCATTTCAATACTGGGTTAACTCCCACCTCATTGCCTGGGCAGGCTGAGGGAATAGAATTCAAACTCCTAGAGCCAGAAGAGGTCACCCAGCTCTGGGGCATTCAAAAGAACCCTTCAGCCATGAATTAATATAAGTTGAGTGATTTGCTTTGCTACTATTATGAAAAGGGGATCATGCAGAAGGTGACTGGTGGACAAGTTCCTGTCTGAGCCCTATGCCCTCTTCTTTCTGGACTTCCCAGACAACCAGAGCCCAAACAACAAGTCTGAAATTGACCGACTAGTCAGCAAGGAGTACGCTGTCCTCTTGTCTCAGCTGGATGACAGCCCTGTGTATCTTCCAGAACTGGGGCTCCTGTCCAGCCCTGTGGGCCTAAGGGTTACTCCTACTCCAGCATCTCACCAAGAGCACACAAACTCCTCAGGTGGGGACAGGGGATACTACTCTATCACTATCTTTTCTGTATGTATGGATAAATTTGAAGTTGGCAGGAACTCTTTATTCCCTTCTATGACACTCTAGGAACCTGGAGGGGAGAGAAGTAGGGAGGAGGGTTGTTCCTTTCCCTAGCCCTAGTCATCCCTTTTCCCTTTCCTTCCTCGACTGAAATGGACTGCACCCATAGCGTTTACACAAATGACTGCAGAATGTGGAAAAAGATACTGTACATAAGTAAAAGTCTTTTTGCTTTTCCCTACTACCCAGAGAGCTCAACTCAGGTTCTCCCCACCTCCTTCTAAATGGCCCATCAACCTCCCTTTTCCCCCAGTACAGAGAGCAAGCAAGATTTGCCCCTACCAGGTAGGTCAGGGGAAGATGACTCTCCCCACCACTTCCAGCTCCAGTGGATCTATGAGGTTCTGAAAGCTCCCATCAGATCCCAAGAAGAGGACCTAAATATACTCCCTTATCCAATGGCCAAGTGATCTTTCTGTTGCCCACCCCCACTTCAACCTCTTAGTTGGTCTGGGTTCCCTTGGGGTCAATAAAATGCTTTTTGAATAACAACAAGAAGAAACCAAAGTAACTAAGTCCTCCTCTCCATTTTTACTCAAATTACATGGACTAAGAAATCTTGCTGAACTGTCTTTATACCTAATTTCATGAAAATTGTCTGAAATTGAATTGCTAATATGCAAGGAATGTACATGATTTTTATAACCATTATTTAACATGTTTTATTAATTTACTTCTTTTTAAAATAAATGCCAAATATTTTTGATGATAACTCATTTGTAGTAGTATAGTTTGAAATCTGGTCCTAATTGATCCCATTTCTTCTCATTTTTCCAACTTTGGCATTTTGTTCTTTCAGATGAATCTTTTTATTTTCTTAATGATTTTTTTCATTTAAAAGTATTTATTGTTTTTGAACATTCTTTTTTTTAACTAACTTTTGTTTATTTTTAATTTACATTATTAATTTGCACAAGATTTTGAGTCACAAATTTTCTTCCCATCTTTACCCTGGCCTAATTCCTTAAAGTAATTTGCTAGATTAATTGATATTTTATTGTATAAATAAATTAATTTATATACTACTGTAATTTGCATTACACTGACAGAACTCAATTAGAAGCTAATGCCTCCATAATTATTTAATTATATAATTTTTTCTATTAACATTACTTGTATTTGTGTTCATTCATTTTCACATATCTAAGCAGGTGAACATAAATATCTAATCATTTGATAGTCATTTCAAATCAAACCACTTTTTCATTCTTACTGATGAGTTTTTTTTTTTAATTAGTTTTCTGTGGGTCTATTATATATATTATAGGTACAAATTGATAAAATTATTATACAATTTTATTTTGAAAAATATCTCTCTAGAGTTCTTTATCAGTGTCATAATATCTTCAAAAATGATTATTTTATTTCCTCAGTGACTGTTTTTTCTGCTATTTTATTTTCTTCTTTTCTTATGGCTAGCATTTCTAATACTATGTTAAATGGTGATGGTATTGACACCCTTACTTTACTCCTCATTTTATTTTAAAAGGCACTGAATTTATCTCCATACCATATGTTGACTCTTGATTTTAGACACATTTTACCATATTTAGAAAAGCTGCATTTATTCTTAAAATTTTGGTGTGTGTTTTTTAAATAAAATGTATACAGCATATTACCCAAAATCCTTTTCTTCAACTATAGATAACACCATACGAAATTGACTTTTTAAATGTGGTCTATTATGTTCATAGTTTTCCTAATATTGAACCACATTTTCATTGCTATTATGAATGTTGCCTGTTGGTAATGTCCTTTATTTTGTTTTTTTGCTGTGCAACTATAGGCTTGTTGCTAATACCTTATTTTACAATTTTAAATTCATGCTCAGTTATTTTGGCTAAAGTTTTTCTTTCTGTGATTTGTTCCTTTATGGTTTAGGTACACAAAGCATATTCATGTAATTTAAGGTACTTGGTAGGATTCCATCTTTTATTAATTTAAAAACAGTTTCTGTTGCATTGGATTTTGTTATTTCCCTTTTGGGGAATTCAGTTTTTGCTGTTCAAATTATCTTTTTCTTTTTTCCTGCAACTATATTATCTAAATTCCCTCTCTTCTTTTATTATTCTGGGTGTTTCATATTTTTGTAGATATTCAACCATTTATTTAAGTGACTTCTCCACATGTGATTGGAAAATAATTTCCATTATTTTCCTCATTCCTTCTTTATGGTAATAATTCAATCTCTTTACTTTTGATTCTGACAACTGAATTTTTCTCTTTCTTAATTGGTCTAATGGTTTATCTATTTTGCTATTAAAGAACCTGTTTCTAATTTTATCAAATCTATCTTCTGTAATTTTAATATTACTAATTTCTTCTATGATTTTAGAATTTGAATTTTTTTTACCTCTTTTCTAGGTTTCTTTACATTGACAAATCATTGATTTAGTCTTTCTTTTTTTCTTTCTTGTTGATGAAAAGGCTTTGATAAATGTATACATACAAATATCCCACATATAAAATCTTCCCATAACAACTATTTGTATTCTGTTACAAAGGTCTTAATATTTTGTCTCATTGATATTGTATGACAGAATTTTCCATTGTTCTGCCTTTTTTTATTACATAATTTCAACTCTAACTAATACTTATAAATTTCCTTCAAAAGTCCTTACCTAAATAAAATTTTGATGGCATTACTTTGAGTAAAGGATGTGTTTTTACCTTTCTGCTTTTATGCATTTGTTAAGCTTTATACCTTAATATAGGGTCAATTTTTATGAAGATATCAAATGAAGATGAGATATTTTTTCTCTTCTATTCTCATTCACTAATGACAAAGATATATTTTATCTAACTTTTGAAATATTTTGTTTAGATCCCTGATTCCTTCCTCTTTTATCTTTTCTTCGAATTTTTCTAGTTCTGAGAAAGGCACACTGAGATCCCCAACAATTATAATGTTATTTCTCCCTATATGTAATTCTATTAACTTTCCTTTTAAATATTTAAGTGTTTTTATGCAATGTTATTCTCTTTGTACACACTGAATGGCTTGTGTGTGTGTGTGTGTGTGTGTGTGTGTGTATTTATGAACCATGGATTAATCTTAAAAAGCTGAAAAAAACATATTTCAAGAAAATATGAATGAAAACTGCAGAAACCTATGAAAATTAGAGGAAAAAATATAAAATGATAGAATCCACTAATTACCTGCTGAAAGAAATCCACAAATGAAAATGAATACTCTCAGGAACATTATGGTTAAAATCCATGGTTTAGAAATAAAAGATTTTATATATATATATATATATATATAGTAAGAAGAAAGAAATAAAGATTTGGTGCAAAAATAAATTCAACAAAGAATCAATTTATACATACACACATGCATATATGTGTGTGTGTGCATGTGTATACATGAATAATAGGAATTAAATCATTTGTATCCCTACTCTACTCCAATCAATAGCAATCAATTTGATGTTCTACATAAACCACATAGGGAGACGTAGATTCTTATAGTGATTTACAAATCCTCATTTCATTCAGATTATGTTTATGAAAAAAAAACTTTTTGAGTTAGAAGTAGGTCATTTATTTTTTTTTTCCATTAAAAGCTGAAAATATGATCACTACACGGCTTATTTATTATTTTTTTATTTTAAATTTAATTTTAGACTCAAACTCCAAAATACAAAAACTGAATAGAGAAAAGGAACAGAAGCATATCATAAACTTCAATATTCAAACTTAAATTCAAAGAAAGAAAAAAAATGTCATGTGTATAGCAGAACTTAAGAGAGGATTCAAAATGTGTAACAATAAATGTCCATTTAAAAAAAGCCTGTAGGTATAACTTATCCTTTAGACTACATAGAAATTAGTTTTAGAAAAATTGTGAATTGAGGGAGAAGATTGATTCAAACAGGTCAATTAAATAACCTCAGCAAAACATCCTGAACCTAGAAGAATTAATTATTCCAGGAACTGAGCATGTATGTTGGGGTCACAAAATGTCAAATAATTCCTGGAAGTCAGTTTACCAGCAAGTACAATCTTAATATAAATATAATGAATAGTTGTTTTTTTTTAATTATTAAACACAACATTAATTTGTGCAAATTGTTTCCCTAAAAAACTGATTGACTACATGTTATAACAACACTTTTGTAACACTGGCCTTTAAAATGTTATAATTTCTTCTTCCCCGTTCTAGTTGGGTAAACTATCTAAATATCTAAAGTCTTTTGGGAAATGGCAGTCAGAAGGTAAACCTAGAAGTATGGTGTCTATGCTCAATCATAAATTATTTAAGATTAAAGTAGCACAAAATTCATTAAATCTAGAAGCAGAGCATCACTGAACAAGTATTATTGGAATATAGTAGGTTCTACTGATTTTTGTGATATCTGTGTGTAAGAAAAAATTAATTATATTGCTATAGTCATTGTTTCTGCTATTCTTTGGAACTCTACTTTTTCATACAGTATAATTTCATACACTTTTTCTAATATATAACTAAAACCATCATAATTCTTCATTTCCTATGGCACAGTAATGATCAGTTTCATTCATATACTGTAATTTGTTTAACCATTCTGTAGTTACTACATACATAAGTTTTCATTCTTTTAATTATCACAAATGATACTGCTGTGAACACTTGAATTTGTGCATTTTTGTGCTGTCTAAAAATTCTCTTGTGATAAAGTCTCAGTTGTACAGCTTTAGGCCAAAGGACACAAATAAGTTAGTAAATACTTCTTTCATAATTCCAAATTGTTTTCAAGAAACATTGAAATAATTGGGTTTTAACAGCCATCATTTGACATTTGTGTCTTACCATACTCTCCAAAAGTTATTTTTCCCATCTTTGCTTTCTTGAAATTGGGAGGTAAAACTTCATTTGCATTTATCTGCTTCATATATTAGTAATCTTGAACATTTAGGTGATTATTAATAGTTTTAGCATTGTTTTCCTTTTAATAATATGCTCATCAAATGAAAAAATTTTTGTGAAGTTATTTCCAAAACTTAAAACACTTCAGTTGTTAATTATCATGATTCTGGTTATCTTATTAACAACACAAAGGAAATATTTGTAAAGTGAAAGTCTGATCATATATCTCTACTCAAACTCCATTTTATTTTATTTTCTTGTATCTAAAGTCCTTCATAATATGCCCCCTTCCTGCCTTTCCAGTCTTCTTTTACTTTCTCTACTTAACACATTAAAGAGGGCAAAACATGAATTGAAAGAATTTACTGATCGTCTCTTGAAAAAGATTCCAAAAAGAAAACACCTAAGAATATTATAGCCAAATTCCAGAGCTCCCAGGTCAAGGAGAAAATACTGCAAGCAGCCAGGAAGAAATAATTTGAGTATTGTGGGAACACAATCAGGATAACACAAGACCTAGCAGCTTCTACAGTGAGGGATCAAAGGGCTTGGAATATGATATTCCAGAGATCAAAGGAGCTAGAACTAAAACCAAGAATCACCTACCCAGCAAAACTGAGTATAATGCTAGAGGGAAAATATGTTCATTCAATGAAATAGAGAACTTTCAAGTATTCTTGATGAAAAAACCAGAGCTGAACAGAAAATTTGACTTTCAAATATAAGAAGCAAGAGAAGCATGAGATGATAAATAGGAAAAGAAATCATAAGGAGCTTATTAAATTTGAACTATTTACATTCCTCCATGGAAAAATAATTGTAATTCATAAGATTTTTCTCAGTATGAGGGACAGCTGAAGGGAACATATATATGTGTGTGTGTGTATGTATGTATGTAAGTATATACATATGTATATGTATATGTATGTATACATTTACATGTACTTATAGGAGGATGTATGTGTATTCAAATATATATATGAGTGTGGCCATTTGTACATTCATGTATACATAGACTGAGGGCACAGGATGAGTTGAATATGAAGGAATGATATCTAAAAAAAACTTAAGAAGTGAGAGAGGAATTTATTGGGAGAAGAAGAAAGGGAGAGATAGATTAGGGTAAATTATTTTATATAAAAGAGGCAAGAGAAAACTGTTACAATGTAGGGGAAGAGCAGGAAGGTGAAAGGAAATGGGAGGAACTGATTCTCATTGAATTTGGCCTAAGGAGGGAATAACATACAAACTCGATAGGGAATCTTATCCTACTGGAAAATAGAGGGGTAATGGATAAGAAAGGGGAAGATAGAAAGGAAGGCAGATTGGGGGACAGGGTAGTTAGAAGTAAACAGTTTTGAAAAGGGACAGGGTCAAAGGAGAAAGTAGAATAAGTAGGGAGTGGAATTGGATGGAGCGAAATATAGTTAGTTTTTCACAATATAACTACTATGGAAATGGTGTAGGTAACTACATATGTAAGCTTCTATATTGAATTGTTTATCTTCCTAGTGGGGGTGGGTGAGGAGGGAAGAAGGGGGAAAAAAATCTGGAGCTCAAAGTTTTAAAAAACACATGTTTAAAAATTTGTGTGTGTGTTGTTTTTTTTTACATACAACTGGAAAATAAGTTATACAGGTACTAGGGTATAGAAACCCATCATGCCCGACTAGAAAGTTAGGATGGTTAAGGGGGAGGATATAAGAGAGAACAGACTGGGGCAAGGGGTATTCAGTAGGTTTGCTATTTTGGGGTGGAGTGTAGGTGAAAGATGAGGAGAGAAAAAATTATGCCTCAAAATCTTGTGGGAACGAATGTTGAAAATTAAAAACAAATAAATTTAAAGGTGGAAAAAAAATAAAGACTATTTTCTCTGGAATGTATTCCATATTCATTTTTGCTACTCAAAAGCTTTAATGTCCTGCAAGACTCAACTTCTTTAAAAAGGCTCTGCTGATCCACCCACTGCTTTGTACATCCTCCGTCTTCAATTTATCTTTTAAGTTCTTGAGGTCATGAAATATGTGTCTTTCAATATAACCCTAGCATATACCTTGTGCAAAGTAAATATATTTATTAGTCACTGTTTATGGAATTAAATTAAGGTATTCAGTAGACTATAAGAAAGCACTGAAGAAGATCTGAGGGCAAGAGTATGCTGTGTTCAAGGCACCAAGTAAGGAAGATTAAATGACCAGTAAGGCAAGATGGTTTGCTGGTGGTAAAGAGGAGATGCAGGAAAACCAGTTAGGAGATGACTCTAATTGTTCAAGTATGAATTAGTAAAAGTCTAAACTAGAATTACAGCAGTGATAGTAGTTAGAATATGTGGATATATGATTCATTGCAAAGGAAATAGGGAGAGCATTTTGTGGATAACTGAATATGGTAGACATGGAAGAAAGGAGTCAGAGACAATTTAGAGGGCACCACCATGAGTAATTGGTGAAAAATAGCAAAGAAGCAAAATTTAGCTTTGTTGTTGGGGGGAATAATGTTAGAATTGTCTGAAAGTGACATAGGCTGCAGGCAGTGGACTTCCATTTAGTTGAGCTCTCTAAGCGCTTATGAGGTAAAAATGTCCTAAAACATAATTACTAATACCTGGATAGATCTTGATAGAGGTGAGATGAACATCCTGAAGGTGTTAGTTGAGGTCATTGGAATTGTTGAAGTTTACAGTTGACAGAGAGAAAGGCAGACAAAATCTTGAAGGGAGGCAGGGAGGAGCAAAAGAAAGAGAAGCCAAGTCTTTTTCTTTGAAGGAGACAAAGTTGCAGCCACAGAGGTGCAAGAATCAAGATGTTATGTATCACACAAGTCAAAAGAGAAAGACAGTTCTGAAAAAAAAAAAAGGAAGTGATCAATGTTGCATACTAAAGAAAAGTCTTTAAAAGACCTTTACGAAGACGTAAGAAGACCCATTCTGTTGTGAATTATTAGGTCTTTGGTGATCGTTACGCTAGTTGTTTCAATGGAGTGTTGGAGAGAAAAAAATAAAACTCAATTGTCATTGTCAGGAATTAATCAGCAAGGGGTGGAAAAGAGAAAAAGGAAAAAAACTGGGCTTGAGAGTTTAAGTAAGAAAGTTACTTAAAATTTGGTTAGGGGCAAAAACACCATTTCTCATGAATTTTTATAACTATTTCTTTTTCCTGCATCTTGCTTAATACAAAATTATGTTTTAGTTTGTGGAAACAGACTTTCTTTTTTTAAGTCAAGAAAAATGTGGGCATCCATTATTTGTTTTTACAAAACTGTGGGAAAAGTCTTTTACTGAACCCCACATAGACCTAGCAAACATCATTGTTTTCAGTTGTGCTACTTGAGCAAGTGGGAATTATTGATAAGTAGTCAATGAATAGATTGTCACCCATAGTATTCACTTTGTTGGTAGTACATACCTGGCAAGATCATAGGAAAAACACTATTTAAAACTGTGAAAGACTACATTGTTTCATCGTCCTTCCTCTTCTTAACAGAACAAGATATTTGAAATGTGATCCTCAAAATCTGTCACAGATAAAAGGGAATATTAAAATATCTTTACCAGATACTTCAGTCTATATTGAGTGAATGCCTACTTTCACAAGGCAATCTTCTTTATTCTGGAAGGGAGAGATCAAATTAAGATCATAGCTAGTGAATAGCAATGGTTTTGTTTGTGGAAACACTGCTTCTTATTTATAAACCCCTAGAAAAGCTTAACAGTATACTAGGACTGCATAGTGTGGTTTACAGCCTGGAATAGTACAAAGATCAGTACAAAGCTAATTGACTCTTCCCTCACTCCAAAGAGTATTGACGTACTACATGGATTTTATTAATATAAATAATTCTGTTCTAATTAGGAGAGCTAACCATCTATAGACTTCTTATGAAAGGGTCTTCCAACAAAGGCCCCTTCTCTGTTGGTGAAAGGCATTACCAGTTTTACAGTTGTCATGAACAAGTGTTGTGTATTTTCTCTTGACATTTATCGCATGGAAAAAAATGAGGAAAAGAACAAGCAAAAAAAATCTCCTTATATGACAAAGAAATAATATGAATTAAGAGATTTTCATGATAAAAATATGGAAGGAAAAAATACTAATGGTCAAACCAAAGAAAAGAAAACAAATTGGTTAAAAGAACCAAGCAAATGATGAGAAGACATAACTTAAGAACTCAAAGAAGATATCTCAAAAATGAATGGGTGACTAACAAGTAAATAACTTGTTTAAAAACTGATGTCTGGAGGGGGGTGGAGCCAAGATGGCAGCATAGAAGCAACAAGATTCTGCAGCTCCCACATAGCCACCTCAAATACCCATAAAATATGATTCTAAACAAATTTTAGGGCTCCAAAACTCACAACATCTCCCACCAAAGGCAGCTCCACAGGAAGGGCTCATCACAGTTGCTGGGAGCCAAAACCAGCCCTGCCTGAAACCACATCTTGGCCCTGGGGCGGCCAGGAAGACCTTCAGCTGGAGCATTCAGGAGAGGGGATCAGTGGCAGATGTAGTAGTTTCCAGAATTCTCAAGCCATAAGAAACAAGGATTAAGCGAAAAGTCAGTGTAACTCAGCTAAATCTGGGGGAGAACAGCAGTCTGGCCAAACTCCCTCCAGGGCAAGGAAGCAGCGGATGTGGCGGCCCTGCAGCCACCTCCACATGACCTGCAGACTGCAGGAGGGGCCAAGCAATTGTTCAGAGGTTAAGTGCTCTTGCATTGAGCTGCCTGGATCCAGATCATGGTCTTGAATGGTAGTCCTGGGGTGCATTTTCAGTGAGCCAAAGCTGGTGAGGGCTGCAGCAGCCTCCCAATAGCTCTGGCAGCTGCAAAAATCCCAGTGATTTGGGACAGAGCTTTCCCCTCTGAAAGCAGAGTTTCACAGAGCTAAAAAATCAAGTAATTCAGTGGCAACATGAGCAGGCAAAGGAAGCAAAGTAAGAACAGCAATCGCACTCAAGAATCCTTTTTTGGGGACAAAACGGATCAAAGTATGGAATGGGAGGAAGACAACACAGTCAGAATTCCTGTACCAAAAGCTTCCAAGAGACATGAAGACCACCTAAAAGCCAGAGAACAGCTTAAGAAGGATTTTGAAAACCAAATAAGAGAAGTGGAGGAAAAGTTGAGAAGAGAAATGAGAATGATGCAAGAAAATCATGAAAAGAGAGTCACCAAACTGACTGAAGAAAATAACACCTTAAAAAATAGACCAACTCAACTGGCAAAAGAGGCCCAAAAAGCCAATGAGGAGAAGAATGCCTTAAAAAGTTGAATTTGCCAGATGGAAAAAGAATTTCAAAAGCTTTTTGAAGAGCATAATTCCTTCAGAATTGGAGTGGAGCAAATGGAAGCAAATGACTTTATGA
>JAQQSU010006394.1:0-13530 GCA_028627135.1 Pseudochirops cupreus | reverse complement strand
CGAGCTGACTTTAGTGGGAAGTATCTTTGTGTGCATTTTGGAGTTCCAGGATTGGTTTAGAGTCCTATTTTATGGGTATTTTGGGGTGGCTATGTGAGAGCTGCGATATGTTGCTGCTGCTACGCTGCCATCTTGGCTCCGCCCCCAAACAAATCTAATTTTTATTGGATAGACAATCCAAAATAACACATCTTTACCAGGATATTTTTCCTTCTTTTCAAGGTATCATCAGCGGCGCAGAAACCCAAATCCTCCCAAAGAGAGATGATTTTGAGACACTAATATATTCATCATTTACTGTCAAAGGGAAAATGTCATCTTTTGTTTATCTCACTACTTGAAGAAATGAAATAAGAAGTGTTTCCTGATGTTATATGGAGAAATTTCAATAAAATTTTTTTCTAGATTTTTGATTATATTTTTGTTCATATATCAAATAATCTCCAGCCTTGGCATTCTGATTTAAAGGTGCCTGATTGAGTTAATTCCCACCTGCCACATTCCACTGCGTTTTACAAGATATCACAGCTCAGTCTTTTCATGATAATGGAATAAACACGGAGAAAAAAACAATTTTTAAATGGGGAATGGCTGTTCTTCACCAAAAGATCTTATCTTGCCTTTGAAAATAACTCACATAGTAGGAAAGTCACGAATCAGCTTTGTTATTCATTTCAGGTTTGGAAAGGTGATTGCTTCACTGAGATATACTTTATTGGGGGAAAAAAGTACCTGCTGAATTTTTTTTTTCTGCAAAGGGATTTAACTTGTTTAATTCAAGTTATATTTCCCCACATCCGCTCCCATTATAGCATTTTACTGACTTAAGAAAATGTGTACAGAATCACAGTCTTTTCTGTAACTCTCTGGTTAGAACATAAATGTTCTCACTGCCTTTTTTTATGAAAACGTAAAATTACGACCCCATTTCTTTCCAGTATTTCTGCTGGGGAGATAACCAATCTTCCAAAGGGGCAGAAAAATGTCTACATTTAAACTCAGCAAAGGCTGAGAGAAAAAAAAAACAAATGAAAAGTTTTTTAATTGGAAAAGGAAAATTATGTTTGTGGCAGGTATGTTTAGATCTAGATGGGAGCAATGCCTACCGAAATACTACTTTATACCTAGTTTGAATAAATAAGAAAGCTGTTGCCATTGAAAGACTTGCATGTGCTAGGCCATTAATAAATATTTATTGAATTAAAGTCTGGAACAGGGATTGGAGAATAATAGGAAATGTTACATCGCCGCTCAAGTTGGCTTCCAATAAAAGTGTCAAAAAAAAAGCCTGGTTGTTTTTGTTAGATCAATTAAATACATTGATTTATTTTTTAAACTTGGAGAAAAAAAGCTGGTGACTTTCAAGCTTACAAAATAAATTTGACATTTGAATCATTTGTCTGCTAGGAGAAGTATGACCTTGGATAAAAAACAATTTCTTTGTGCTTTGGTTTCCTTCACTTTAACGTATTGGAATGGTAGTTATCCCAAGACCTGTTGTTAGGAACCTTCCCCAATGTTAACTTTAAATTGAGTTGGGGTGTCTTGGTCAAACTGTTGCTATACATACTTGAGATTTTGCTTTCTTTTTGGCCCCAAAAAGGAATGTTCAGTTTTACTTCAGGTTAGTAGCGGTCTCGGAATCTCCAGCCAGAACTCAGGTAAGCTAGTGGACCCAGGATAACAGGGCTCTTACCTGAAGGAAAGTTCCCTTGCCTGGATGAGCTACAAATGAAGTCACTTTTTCCTTCTTCAAAAGCAATGTCATTGGAACCACCAGAGGGCACTCTAATCTAATGAGTGTTCAGCGTCTCCTGCCGCTGATCCAAACAAGAAGTCACTTTAAACCAGTGGTTCTCAACCTTCCTAATGCTTTAATACTCGTATGTAGGCGGACCTGCCTGGAGATGGAGAGAGGAGCGGTGTCTCGGTTCCTAAGACCATCAGAAATATGTGTTTTTGGATGGGTTTAGGCGACCCTTATGACCCCTGTGAAAGGGTTGTTCGACTCCCAAAGGGGTCGCGATCCACAGGTTGAGAACTGCTACTTTAAACAGTAGTCTTAATTGATTAGGAATGATTGGATATTCACTTGAGATAAAATAACCATTGGTCGGGGGGCCCAAGGAACAAATGTGATAGGGGCCTGGTAAACACTCAGTAAATCAAATATGGGGCAGATTTAACAACTTACTTTTCATACAGTAAGGCATCACTTGGATTCTGGAGGTTAAAATGATTGTTAGCAGTTAAATCACAGTCTGAGAGTCAGAAGGTGTCTTATCTAATTCAACCAATGCCTGAAAGGGATACCCACCATTCAGTTCCTGGCATGATCAAAGGAGTATGCAGTCAGATTTAGATGGAGAAAGGAAACTTAGGGTGGCCATCATTTTACAGATGAAGAAACAGGTCCCAAGAGGTTAAGAGACTTGCCCAGGATGGTACAGCTAGTAAGTGTCTGAGGCAGAATTTGAGCACAGGATGTCCCACTAACACCAAGTTGTTTAATGGCTGCCAAAGTGGGGGAGCCCTCCAGCCCTGGAGATAGCCCATCCTGCTTCTGGATAGTCCCAAGAATTCATCTGTTTTTCCTGACTTTTGTATCTGAAACTTTCATCCGTGGCTCCTGGTTCTGTTCTCTGGGGCTGAACAAAGTCTGATTCCTTTTCCTTATGAAAGCCCCTCAGTTACTTGAAGACAGCTCTCATGACCTTCCAAGTCTTCTCTTTTCCAGGCTATACATCCTCACTCCCTTCAATCTTACGGTCTGGTCTCAAGGCTTTTCATCCTGATTGTCCTCTGTGTCTTTTATGCCCTCCCTTAAACCATGGCACCAGGAATTTAATAACCTCAGCCTCCCATTGTACAGATTAAGATACTGAGAGCAGGGCAAGTGAAATGACTTCTAAGCAAAGGTAGGGTCAGCTCCCCTCAAAAGAGCCTATCCAGCTATAGATGGAAGATTTTTCTTTTTATGTGTCAGATTTGTTACCACAAATACTTGATTGTACCTTTGAAGAAACAAGAGTGTGATGGGAAAATTAGATTTTTTTTTTTTTTTTTTGCTTTTTGGAGAGGGGAAGGCAGGGCAATTGGGGTTAAGTGACTTGCCTGAAGTCACACAGCTAGTAAGTGTTGTGTCTGAGACTGGATTTGAACTCAGGTCCTCCTGACTCCAGGGCCAGTGCTCTATTCACCGTGTCACCTAGCCGTCCTGGAAAGTTAGATTTTTAAAATTTTTACTAATCATTGATGCCCAAATTCAAGGCAGCCATAGCACTGTCTTTTTGTCCTCTTGAAGCAAGGCCACAGGATCCTATCTTTGTTCTATGACTAAGACCTGGACTACTCCGTGAATATTGCAACAAGCTAGACTCCCTTTATATTGCAACCATCATGCCAAATGTTTATTTTTTTAAATGGTAAAAGGGGTGAACATAAGCACAACTGTGTAGTTGGAAATTTGAGTAGTGGAGTTAAAATCATTTTCAGAAGCCATAAGGAAGGACAAATCTGATTAGATTTCCTTATTGTTTATGTTTTACTAATCTCTCTGAGGTAAGCCTTATCTCTTTCCATCCATGAAGATTTTCCTTATCATAAATCTTAAATTTATTTCCAGTTTTTTCATTATTTTTTACTTTATCACCATGGGAATAAGAATAATAAATTTATTCATTATGTCTGATTTTAAATTATTCAGAAATTTTGGCCATATCTCTCTTAGGTAAATATTCATAGCCTTAGATTAATATTGATTAGCTGCCTACAGGGTATATGCATGGCCTCATGCTAGGCATGATAAAGCACTCAATTTAGAAATAAAATATTTTATTCTGACAAGTTTTACATAATGATATGCTCTTGCCCATATATTTTATTGCCGTAAATTTGCAATCACTGCCATGTCAAGAATGTGGCTGATTAACCTGCTTCCAATGAATAGGAAAATGCTGCACTTTGAGAAATTAGCAGTCCAGGAGTACGGAGAGAACTCTGTGATCAAACCATTTTAAATGACTGTCTAAAAATCTAGTTAAATTTTTTACTTAAATGTCATTTACAAATATAATGTGTTGTAATAAAATACAAAAGCTTTTTGGGAAAGTTTTATCAGAACCAAGTTTGCCTTATCCTGTGTTAATAATAATATTACTAAGTGAGTTACTTGAGAACAACTGAAATATCTCAAGCTTGCCTTTGTGTGTAGATTTTATGCAAACTCAGTAGAACAACTAAATTCCTTTTAGGAAGAAAAATTGGCAGTCTATTGGAAGAAGAAAATTGAAAATGACTCTTGATTCACTTCTGTCAGTATTGAATGCCTACCATACACAAGGAAGACATTGTGCTAGGCACCATGGGGGCACACAAAAAATGAATGAGGATAAAGTCCTTACCCCAAAGGAGCTTAGTCAAGGAGAGGTGGGGAGAATCAGCCATTGCACCGACAGGGTCATGGAATGATTACTGGGTCTGTTCTAGACCCATCTTCCCTCCTCCCAGAAGAGGAAGCTAAGGCCTACAGATTTAAAATGATTTGCTCAACATATAAGTAGTGACTTGCTAAGGGCTCCTGATTCTCAGTGCAGCCAAGAAACACCCAGACACAGACTAGTTGAAGACCCAACAAACACCTGTAATGTTATAGGATAAAATCGTGGGCAGTTCTTAGTGTGATGGAGAGAACCACCTCCAGCTGGGGCTCCTAGGGGGTCGAGGTCTTGTGTACCCTCTCTCTTTAACTTTTGTTGTTTACTTGTTCTAGTTGGGTCCAGCTCTCCATGACCCATTTAGGGTTTTCTTGGCGAAGACACTGGAGTGCTTTGCCATTTCCTTCTTTGGTTCATTTTACAAATGAGAAGACTGAGGCAAATAGGGTGAAGTGACTTGTCCAGGGTCACACAGCTCCTAAGTGTCTGAGGCCAGATTTGAACTCAGGAAGATAAGTCTTCCTGACTCCAGGCCTGGTGCTCACTGTACTGTGGCACCACCTGGTAGCCCTCTAGCTGTGTGTTACCACAGTCTTTCCCATCTGTGAAATGAGTGGGTTGATGTTTATAGTGCTTTAAATAACTTGTCTGAATTTACACAGATAAATGGCAGGTCCAGGATTTGAATTCATGGCTACTGACCCTGCTTTCTAACACCATTTTCTGAAGAGCTCTGAGGTCCAGCAGGTTCTACCAATGGTGAAAGGCTTTTAAGCAAGTCGCTATATAGCCCTCGTTCCTGAAGACCCAGAAAAGAAAATTCTTTCCATCAGAGCCCTTGGCACTGCTAAGTAGCTCAGCATTAGATGGTGATGTTCAGGAAGGAGCCTCACCATCTGTCTCCCTGCTGCCCTCTAAGTACTATGGGAGCTTTTGTCTGTCCTATCTTGTCTCCCCTATTAGAATGATGGCCCCTCAAGAGCAGGGCCTGTCTTACTTCTCTGTTTCTGAATGCTCTGCACATAGAAAGCATTTAATATCATCATTATGATTTAAGTACAGGACTTGTGGCAGACTGTGTCCCCCGACTGAGGCCCAGCCCAGCCAAACAGAGGAAGGTTCATGATCAGAAGAGAGGCCAACAGATGAATTTGGGGGGGCCAGGGCATTCCTTGAAACAGCAAGACCCCAAACAACCCAAAATCTGTGCATTGCTGCTTCCAGAGTGATGTGGTGGGAAAAGGGGCCAAAGGCACCAAAAATCTCACAGCTCTCAGGACCACCTACTGGCATTTTACTTGTAGTCATAGTAAGGCTAGCTAACATATACATATGCTAACTACGGTGCCTTTACAATTATTATCTCATGGGATCCTTACAACCACACTGGCAGGTAGGAGCTAGTATTATTTTACAGGCAGAGCTTAAAGTGACTTGTCCAAGGTCACACAGTATACGTTTGAAGCTGTATTTGAACTCAGATCTTCCTGACTCCATGCTATGCCCTGTCCATGGCACCACCCAGCTGCACTTAATGGCTACCCATACAACACTTAATCAACCATTTTCCTTTAGAGAATCCCCATTTGCTGAAGTGGCAGCCTCCATAGGCAGGATCATACACTTAATCAGTTATGTTTCTGCAAAATAAATAGCCCTCCCCATTCTTTCCTCATTCTTCCTGACTTTTATTTGTTTTCAGTCTAACATGTCAGAAATGGTGTTGATATGCAAGGTAATGCCACTGATTTGCAGAGACCTCCTAGATAACAAACAGCCGTGAGTCTCTCCTCTTGTCTTTGGCGCGCTCCATCTTCCCTGCGCCGCAGACCTGACTTCCTCGCCTTAAGATGCTCACTATTTTTAAAACACCAACAAACAGAAAACTTTCGGGGAGTTAATCCTGATTGAGTGCCGTGAGTTACAGGAAGGAGCTCGAAATGTGGCTCTTCAATTTGCTGAAGTCACTAATATTTTTGTTCAAATTCCCTTTTTATTTTTTTCATTTAACAAGCATTTATTTTCTCTCCCTCTCTCACCACCTCCAGGGGAAAAAAAAGAATAAAAATCCTTTTAACAAATATGTATAGTCAGGCAAAAAAAATTTCCATATGGCCTGTGCCTAAAAGTACGGCTCATTCTGCACATTTAGTCCAGCAGCTTCAGGTGAGGAGGTGGCGGCATCCTCCTGTCTCTGCCTCTTGGTGTTGTGACTGGTTGTGGTATTGCTGAGAGGGCTTGAGGCTTTCCAGATTGTCTCTTTGTACAGTATTGTTACAGTATATTCTGTTCTCCTAGCCTGATGGCATACATGTTAAAGAAGTATTTTTCCATTGCATCTTGACATGGGGAGTGGGGGGGGGGACTGTTTAGAATTTTCTTCAGACATTGTGCCTTGAGTTGAATTCCCCCAAATAACTTGCTGATGGAATATCACAGTGGGGGAAAGGATTGGCTTAATTATATGTTGGCCGTCAGGACACTGTTCTGATTTCTGTTGTGCTCTTTGACCTCCCACAAGGAGAAGGAGTTGTAATCCACTGGAAAGGGAATCATAGAGATTACTGATGTACTTGCTATGGCCAAGAGAGGACAGGATTCATTTTGTCATTGTTGAGTTGTTTCAGTTGTGTCCGGCGCTTGGTGACCCCATTTGGGATTTTCTTGGCAAAGATACTGGAGTGTTTTTCCATTTCTTTCTCCAAATCATTTTACAGATGAGGAACTGAGACTAACAGGGTGAAGTGACTTGCCCAGGGTCACCCAGCTAGTAAGTGTCTGAAGCTGGATTTGAACTCAGGAAGATGAGTCTTAATGACTTCAGGTCTGGTGCACCATGGCACCACTTGAATGCCCCTGTATTCATTTTGGGTTAATGACAATTCCCAGTATTCATGCTCTTTCTCCCAAGAAGCCCATAAGTGCCTCTCAGTTCTCCCAATGCCATTCTAAACCAGGGGCCCAATTTACGGGTGAAGAGACTCATGGCCTCCAAACATGGCCAGGAATACACAATTCTGCTGACTCAGCCAGCTCAGTGGTCCTTTGGGATGTGCTCTGTGCTCAGAGTCAGGGGAATGTAATTTTCCTTATCTGGTGGATAGAATGTGTTCTTGAGGAGCAACATGGAGTAATGGGTACAGTGCTGGGCTTGGAGGCAGAAAGGCCTGGGTTCAAATCCCACCTTGGACACTGTGTGACATGGAGGATCTCTTAACAATCACATACGATATTCCTGACTGCTAGACTGTAAATCATGAGCGCGTGATGCTCATAAATACAGTAGAAACAAAAAGCAGCAAAGTGACATTCATGATGTAACACAACTCTGGCTCTGGACGTGTGTCTGGGCTGGATCCCAGGGTCAAACATGAGCCCAGGGGGCCTATCATGGGGTTTTCTGAGTCCATATGCAGCCTTCAGAGATCCCTCCACAGTGGCCCCTGTTTCTCTTGGACTTTGACACCCCAGGCTGGACAGCTGGATGGCCTGAAGAGCCTAACTTAGCTGTTGCATGTGCTTTTTGGGTATCAGCTAAGCAAGAAAGGAGGAAGTGAGAAGGCCACTAATGGGACAATCCATTTTTTCTTTTAGGCTACACCTGGGATTTAATTGGTTCAGGGAATTCCTGATGTGGAAAATCCTTCCAGAAATGCAGAGCCATGGTTTTTCTATAAGTTATAGTCTTATTTCTCATAATATATTTTATTTCATTAAATATCTCCCAATTACATGTAAGATTTTTTTAATATTCATTTTTGAAAATTTTGAGTTCCAAGTTCTCTCCCTCCCCCTCGCCCCTTCTCCACCTGTTGAGAAGGCAAGCTATACAATATCAGTTATATAGGTGAGATCTTGCAATGTATTTCTATATCAACCATGTTGCAAAAGAAAACACGCACACACCAGATAAAATAAAGTAAAAAAAGTATGCTTTAATTTGCACTCAGAGTTCATCAGTTCTCTCCCTAGAGGTGAAAAAGGTAACTCTTTGATCTGAACCTTAGAGAGAGCTAGGGAACAGAGGTAAGTAAGGAGGGCATTCTAGGTAGGGGAAACAGCCTAGGTAAAGGCATGGAAGAGGAAGATTTAAAGTGTATAGAAGAACGGCATTCAGGCCAATTTGTCTAGAATGTAGAGTTTGGGGGCAGCTAGATGATCCAGTACATAGAGTGCTGGACCTGGAGTTAGAAAGACTCATTTTCCTGAGTTCAAATCTGGCCTCAGACGCATACTAGTTGTGTGACCTGGGTAACTCATTTAACCCTGTCTGCCCCAGTTTCTTCATCTGTAAAATAATCTGGATCAGGAAATGGCAAACCACGCCAGCATCTTTGCCAAGAAGACCCTAAATGGGGTCACAAAGAGTCCAACTCAACTGAAAAACAACTGAGTAATATCAACAATTTTAAAAAGAACAAGACTTGACAAGGGCTCTTTCCCAGGGTTAATATGCCCTCTCTAGGGGTAAGAGGTTTCATCCTGGGACTAGCTTGCCTTTAGAGGCTCATTCCCCTTGTGGTCTGAGAAGATTAGCCTCATATTCCATTAGGGGCCTCCATTATCTGTGGAGAACATGGCAGACAGGTCCTGGATCTGCTGTCCCTAGAACACAGACAGACATCACTTACCTACTGAGTTCTGAACATTATACAGGGAGATCCTGAGGTCATGCCAGCTCCCATATCAAGATAAATAAGAATAAAAGAGCGAGATCTCAAGTATATTCCTTACAATGACCCAGTCTTCCAACAATCTGTGCCAATGGTGCTCCTCTGGTTTCTCTAGAACTAATTGGACTGGTCTCAAGATGAATGGGTGCAGCCATTGTTCTGACATGGTCACATATAGATCTATTTACAATTGCTGGTTCTGTCCCTAGGGATCTTGCTGAGTCATTGCTATGCCTACCTCCTGCTATCCAGCCTCGCAAGGTTGCAGCATCATCACCTCCCTCCTGTCTTGATTAATGTTGGAGGCATCTGCCTGCCGTTGTGCATGTTTCCACTTGGCTGCTCTTTTCACTGTTGGCAGCAATGAGTGACCTGGGGATTCTTGCTATCACTTCTTTTGTACCAAAAAGCATTTCTTCTTTTTGCCTTGACTGTCAGATTTCTATTGTAGGCTCTGGCAACCATGCTTTACCTGCAACTGTTAGGTCAGTCTTTGAGCCATACATGGAACTCCATTACTCTTTCTTGGCTACTGACAAAACCCTCCTTCCAATGGTAATTCGATTTATCCAAGAAAAAACTAACTTCAGTTTGGCAAATTGTTAGTTTGGAGCTTTCTATTTGGAGCCTTGAGAATATAAAAGAGTGACCATAAATAATTCTAGTTTTTTTTCTTTTCCTAATGAATGCTTTTAATGTCAAAAAGGGAAATGGATTTCTATTTAAGTCCAGCATAGCCTTTATAAGCCCATCAAAGTGTAAAAATATCTTTCTAGCTGCTAGTGAACGTCATTAGCACAGGACACAGGCACAAAATCATCACAGTGCTTAGACAGCTATTGGCAAAGTGTTTTCAAACATGAGTTTTCTGCAAGGGGATTTCGCTTATTAATATGATGTTCTCATGAGATATGTTTAATTTTGTCACATTTTTTAAGTTCAGCATTTATTTGGTACCTTGTATGAACAGACTCTTGTGCTAGGTGCTTTGGGGGGAAAATATCAGTGAAATAGCTCTGGCTGTGAAGGAACTCTGGCAGAAGAGATAAGATGTATGCAATATTAACTACTTTTTTAAAAATAAATTTTTATGGATATCTTTTTAATTTCACAAAAAATTTCCCCAGGATCCTTCCCCACCTCTCAGAGAGCAATCCCATATAATAAACACTATTTTTTAAGGAAAAAAAGAAAGAAATATAATATTGGTCAAATACAAAAACAAAAAAAAGTCTAAAAGTATGGTGTATCACTCCCACATTCACAGCAGAATAGGCTAAAGTATCTTCTCATATTTCTTCTCTGGAGCCATGCTGGTTTTTATAATTTTGCAAAAATCATTTTTGATTATTTTGTGGTTGTTTGTTCTATTCACTTTGTGTATATTGTTCTCCTGGTTCTGCTTTCTTCACTTTGCATCAGTTCATGTAAATCTTCCTTGGCTTTTCTGTATTCATTCATCCCATTCATCATTTTTTTCAGAACAGCAATATTTCATTACATTCACATATCATGGTTTGTTTAGCCAGTCCCCAGTTGATGGACATCTCCTTTGTTTCCAGTTCTTTGCCATCACAAAAAGTTTAGCTGCTTAGTTAGGATTCTTGAGTTATTCTCTGACGCCTTCCCCCATGCCTCATCTCGGATCGGAGGTGAGCCTTGTGTTCTCCAAGGCTAGGCCCAGGGAACGCAGGCTCCTGAAGGCCCAGCCAAACCAGCATGGCTTCAAGGATCACTTCTGTTGTTGGAGGACCAGGCTGAGCACTGAGAGGCTCGTCACTGGGAAGCTGACACAGACCATGGACAGGTGGTGATCTGTGAGAAGAGAGTAGGGAACCAGCATGGCATGGTGGATAGACCATTAGATTTGGGGTCAGAAAGGCTGGAGTTCATACCCCACTGAAGACCCTTATTGGCTGTGTGACCCTGTGACTCAGCTTCCTTGTTTATAAAATGACGGGATTGTACGTGATGATCTCACTGTGTGTGGAACTGTGACTGTAAAGACAAAAACTGGTCCCCCCCCTCAAGGAGCTTATAGTCAACCAGCAGAGACTACACATGTCTGTATAAGGATAGAAAGAGTAATAGGGACTAGACTTGGGATTTGGACAATTTATCATTCACAGAGTAGAGTATATATTTATAGTCTACTTAAATATACATATATGTGGAATAAATAGAAATTAAAAGTAAACCCCAAAGAGGCAAAGTGACTTGTTCAACATCATTAGATTATAGGTCCAAAAGTGGAATAGGTGGGCCTTAAAGGTCCCCGGAGCCAGCTCTCTAATAGATCAGAAAAGTCAGTCAACAAGCATTCATTAAGCACCTTCTGTGTACGAAGTCTTATGCATGGTATAGTGATTACAGAGACAGAAGCCAAACCAAAACCAGATCCCTGCCCCAAGGAGCTCATGTTAATTGGAAGAGACAGCATGGACATATAAGCAGAGTCTAGCGACATGTGCTGGAGACGGTCTCGAACTTTGATATTACTGGCATAGAGAAATTAGGTCTTCTTGAGGCATTTGCTGACTTTGGCAGTTCCAAATATGGGTAAAAGATGATCTCTTCCAGTGAGTCACTGTGATTGTTTCTTAGACTGTGGGATTACCTCATTTCAAGAGAAAATGTAAAAAGCATTGGAGGGAAGAGTGGAACAAAGCCTTATGAGCCCTATGACACATGGATAAGCTTTCAAAACAGATAAGAGTTTTTTTCTTTTGAACAAAAAGCTTGGTTCCTTTTAATCTGTTCTTAAAAAACCCTGCTGGATGAAAGTTTCCCACAGTACCTTTCCCCCCTTAGCTCTTCTACCAGCAATTACTGAGCTTCTTTAGAAAGCTAAAATTTTCTTTGCCTTCTACTCACAGTTTTGCACAATAATAGGACAAGATTCTTGTTGAGGCTATATTAGTTTAACTCTGTATTAGTTTCCTCTGTAAAAAGGAAGAGAGGGAAGGTAATAATGTCTCTCTTACTTCCTACAGTTGTTTTCAGGAAAGCGAAAAAAAGATCTGCTGTTTATTTCAGGACATCCTGCCTTGGTAGATGGAGTACTGACCCTGTAGTTAGAAGATCCGTGTTCAAGTCCTACCCTGGACACTTGCTACATGTGTGGCCTCAGGTAAGTCACTTAGCTGTTCTGACCCTCGTTTTCCTTATCTATAAAATGAAGGAATTGGACTAGAGTGTCTTTAAGGCCTTCACCTCTAGATCTGTGATTCTGTGAGGGAATGGCTTCTGAGGTCTCTTCTTTTCCCTCAACACTAAGGACCGCCTGAAATTTCAGTCAGCTCTGAATCTAAATCCTCCTCTGTGTATTGTCTACACTGATTAGGGTCTGAGTTCTCTGAGAGATGGTCTTCTCAGTTTTCATGGATTCCTGGTTCTCAGTTCTGGCAGGTCCTGTCAAGCTGGAGAGGCCTCTTAGGAAGCTTCCAGCAATGGACCTCATTATCTGTCCATGCATCTCTTGGCCAGAGACCAGCTTAGCTAGGTTTGGAGAACATCATCACTGAGTCACAGCGGGGATGAGTCTGTTGGCAGCAACAATTCTCCAACACCAGCTAGTGAGGAATGGAATGGTGGTGAAGGAGCATTGGTGAAAGGAGGATCCATGCCAACAGTCATAGTTACTTGAAGTTTTGAAGTATTAAGAACCTAGTTTAAAGCTGAAGAACACTTTAAAGATAGTCCTGCAATTTTACTGACAAGTGGTACTATGGACTTATGGACAGAGTGCTGGACTTGGACTTGGAAAGCCCTGAGTTTGAATCCTGCCACAGACACTCATTAGCTTTGTGATTAATGATGAGTCTCTTAAATTGCCCCTTGGGGCATCAGTGGTTCTTATTCATGTAGAACCTTGGTCCAGTTACTGTCTTCTCTGGGCCTCAGTTTCCTTATCTGTAAAATGAATATAGACTTGATGACCTTTAAGGGCACTCCCATCTCTAAATCTATGATCTTAGAATACGTAAGAGAGTCAGAAATCAAACCCAGGTCCTCTGACTTCAGATCCTATATTTAACTTAGAATGAAGGATTAATGTTTGCAGATATCCCTACTAATGGTTGTAATAGTAGCAATAAGAGTAGTGGTTAATCTGCATAAAACATTGGGTCACTATCTTTTTTAAGAAATTAGTTTATTTTAGTGTTCAGCATTTACTTCTGTAAGATTTTTAGTTCTAAATTTTCTCCTCCTCCTTCCCCCTCCCCATGATGGCTGCAATCTGCATTCAGACTCAGCTCTTTCTCTGGATGTGGATAGAATTTTCTTTTTTTTTTTTTTAATTTTATTATAGTTTGCATCATTCATTTCCACAAGATTTTGAGTTACGTATTTTTTCCCCGTCTTTCCCCCGCCCACCACCCCAAAACAGCCATCCCAGTGTGTCCCCCCTCCCCCAGTCT
>JAQQSU010006393.1:0-13531 GCA_028627135.1 Pseudochirops cupreus | reverse complement strand
AGACTGGGGGAGGAGGGACACACTGGGATGGCTGTTTTGGGGTGGTGGGCGGGGGAAAGACGGGGAGAAAATATGTAACTCAAAATCTTGTGGAAATGAATGATGCAAACTATAATAAAATTTAAAAAAAAAAGAGATCACCTGCAACTTTGGAGAGATGGATTCAGTTGAATGATGACATAGGAAGCTAGATTGTAGAGAGTTAAGAAAGAGAATGGAGGAACCTATTATAGACAACCTTATCCTAAGGCAGGCCTGCACAACATGTGACCTGCAGGCTGCTTGTGGCCCACCAAAGGATTTCAGGCAGCTGGTGACTAATGTAGAAGATGTAAAAGAAAGTAAATATCTAATGAGTGCTTTGTCCATGTCCCGCCTAACCCACCTTCCACCAGTCACTGTTGTGTCCATCATGTAATGTGGTCAGTGGGTCACCACTGCACACTCTCTTGTTTGTCATGTGACCTGTCCCAACCAACCATCATCAGTCTGGCTCTAGTCTGAGAGGGACGAGAGTCATATACTTTTGCTATGCTTTCAGTCACTGTTGGCATGGGACTAGGACAAAGTGAGGGCAGCCACACACCAATGCACTGATGCTGCTCTGTGATGAGCAGCAATGTGAGGGCTTCTTCCCCTCCCTTGCTGTGCAGTTGCCCTCCAGGTTACATGAGTATCTGGAGCTCTCTCCAACATCAGATGCTCAGTTCGGTATTTCTTTGTATGGGAGTAGTTGCTGTGGAGATTTTTTGGTTCTAACATTAAAGTTTTTGATGTGATTTTGTAAAATGGGTGAGGAAAATAAATGGAAGATTGAATCAGAACATAGAGTGTTTATTTAATCTGAAGTGGACAAATAGATACTTGTTTACTTACATGAAAGACAAAATATTGTGCCTTGTTTGCTAAGAAGTAATAGGCATTCTGAAGAAAGACAATTTTCGTCGCCATTTGAATGAAAACATCCTGACTTACGCAAATTGGACACCAAAGAAAAACAAATTATAGCATCCAAATTGTTAAAAAATCTCAGTGAGAAACAATTGTTTTAAGAAAGTAAATGCAGAAAATGAGGTGGCTGTTAAGGTTAGTTTTCAGATTTCTTTTTTTTCTTTTTTTTTTTTCTTTTTGGAGAAGGGAAGGCAGGGCATTTGGGGTTAAGTGACTTGCCCAAGGTCACATGGTTAGTGTTGTGCTAAGTGTCTGAGGCCAGGTTTGAATTCAGGTCCTCCTGACTCCAGGGCCAGTGCTCTAATTCACTGTGCCACCTAGCCACCCCTAAGTTTTCAGATTTCTAAAGACATCGATTTCAAACATGATTCTGGACTACAATAAACTGCTGACAAGAAGTGTAACAGATCCCATTAACTAAATGTAAACAGTAAGAAAACCTGAAAAAATGTATTAAAACGTACCACTTAACAAAGTAATTTTTTAAACATTAATTTGATTTCATGATAAATAAAAATCTTAAGTAATAAATGTAATGAGTTGATATTAACTGAAACTTTTCCTTTTATGGTTTATATGGAAAATAGTTTAACTATTACTTATACCTTTACTTGGAAAGTGAGTTGCTAAAAAACCTATCTGAGACACAAAGAAGTTTAGCCTATTTTAATACTGCCAAGTTGTGCAGGTCTGAACTAATGCAAGTTTTAGTGGTAAAAGGATCTATGTTATTCCAGTAGGTCTCTGGCTAATTGTTAAAACCTTTTGTCAAGAAAATCAATCAAAGGTGTACTTTCTTGGGAATGATTCTAATTCTAACCTCATGGACAAGTTCTGAATGGTCACATTTGCTTTTACAATGAATTAGAAATTTTTTTGAAAACAACTGCTAGAATTTGATCAAGTTCAGCCAATTTAAAATGAACTTCTGGGTAGGAGCCATTGCTTTCTACAAAACTGTTATAAAAAAAAAACCTCTGAAAATCCCATTTTAGCTAGACAACTAGAGCTGACTTTTTTATTAGAAAATATTTCTTTGCAAAATCAGCTGGATTGAGATAATGCATCTGCTGCTCTGAAAGGTTTCAACTCCAAAGAACAAGATGCCCCTCTCAGGATGAGCTCATCCCTTCTAATGTCATCGCCAAGCTGCCAACTCAAGCCCAATGTAACACCACTTACCCCAGCCTCCTCTCTCCCCTCTGATAGGAGGGCTAGAGGGGGGAGTACCAATCTCCTCCCCAAGCCTTTCCTCACAGAAACTGCAATCTCAGCTCCTCTACTCTGCATCTGATGCTCTCCCTGGTTTCAACTCCACGGAAAAAGATGCTCCTTATTGGGTACCCCCTGGCATCCCACTCCCTGCCTCCTTTTGGCTGTAACCTCTGAGGGCAGGGACGGTCTTTTTTATTAATTGTATCCCCAGCATTTAGTGCAGCGTCTGGCACATAGTAGGTGCTTACTAAATGTCTATTGGGTCAAATTGGAAAAGGTGGCTTTGATACTGTATCAAGGGACCTCAAATTAGAATTCGATTATTTAGGCAAAGAAGTTCCAGATCCTCTAGAAATCGTGTTTTCCTTTGAAAACCAGGCTCCTGTGTACCACAGCTACAAACAGGAAACTCATTGTTCTCGAGAAGCTGCTCTCCACACTCCCTTTCGGGTAAGCGCTTTCCAAGAGTTCTCACTGAAATTCCCTCCCCCCCAAGTTGAGAACACGGTGTTACTTTTCCTTAAACATCATTTGTCTGCAAGATGACACAGGCGCCCTGGCGTAACAGAGAACAGCGATCCTGAAAGCCAGGAAGGCCTGAGCGAAGGCCCAGCCTCTGACTCCTGATTGTACGGCCTTGTGGCTTCAGGCAATGCTCTGGACCTTTTTTTCTGTCATGTACCTCTTTGACAGGCTAGTGAAAGCCTATGGACCCTTCTCTGAATATGAGTTGTTTTTGTCTTGTTTTACAAAAAAAATTATAACTGAAGGAAATTCTAATATTCAGCTAAAGGCTAGAGAAAATAAAGATGTATTTTTTTTCCAATCTAAATGAACAGATCCCTGGAATCTACCCAAAGGTAGCTTAGAGATCAATAGACTCTTGACTAGGAACCCCTGGTATAATTTGCTGAGGTCTCAATGTATATTTAAAAGAAGGAGTGTCCTCATATTAAAGGAAAACTTCCCTAGATAAAGGAAATCACAGGTCTAGTCCCCAGAGCAGTTAGGTGGTGTGGTGAGCCAGGTGGTATGGTGAATTAGGTAATGGGCCTAGAGTTAGGAAGAGCTGGGTTCAAGATGATGTACTTAGTACTTAGTACATGGGAAGTACTTACCAACTGGGTGTCCTTGCTTGGGCTTAAACTTTAACTTAAACTTTGCCTGCCTCAGTTTCCTCAGCTATAAAATGAAGATAAGAATTACATCTAGCACACATGTGAGGATCAAATGAGAAGATAATATTTAAAAAGTGTATAAAAATGTCTGACGGTAAGTGCTTAATAAATGTTTGGGTTTTTTTTTAATTCCTCAAAGACTTTTAGAAATCACAGTTTCTATCTAAAGTAAATTACCAGCTAAAAAGAGCACATGAACATAGTTCTACATCTTTTCATCTGAGGAAACTATTAACAATGCCAGCGGTTTCACAGTATCACCGACAGATAGGAAGGAAGCAGGGATAATTATCCTCATTTTCAGATAAAAATCTTGAGGTCAGTGCATTGGGCGTTGTGCTTAGTTCATTACATGAGTCACTGGTGGAAATGAGAAAACTTGCAAGTGTCTTGACTGTGAGAACAGCAGCATGACTTAGGTGCTAGTCTTGGCTTTGCAACTAATTTTGTCACTGATGTAAAAAATACTGCCACTATTAATCTTACAAGGCTGTGGTGAGAAAAACAAACAATATACTTTTTTTTACACGGCAGTGGAATTCACTTATTATAATTGCACCCCACATTTTAGAAAGATTACCACCAATGAATTGTTGATATTGAAAAAAACATTTTTTGGCACTTATAATGATAATACTGAATTTATCTAGGAAATACACTTACATAAACTGGCTCATTCCCAACTTATGGTATATAAACAGTAACAATAGGATTTTGCAGTTTATACAGTATGATGATGAACCACAATTTTGCAAAATTCTAGAACATTAATGTGATGGTTTTCCTTAACTATTTCAGTCATGTCAGATGAATCATCTGGCTTCTAAGAACCTCTTGAGAGACAGTATCTTAGTACATTACTCTGAATATGTAGCTATCTCATAAAAATCTGTGGCTTGTAGAAGGGTGGACACTCATAAGCCTTTCACTTTTCTTCTCTTATACCCTATAACAGCTCCTCTTCATGATCATCCATTTAATTTACTAATCTTTCATTGTGCTCAACCAGCTAGTTTTCCTTTCTAATCCTCAAGACAGTGGTCAATTGCCTCTGATGTCTACTTATGAATACCCCAAATCCTGTGATTATTCATTTCCATCCATTAAATGACCAAAGAGCATCAAAAACTTCCTCCCAGTCATCTGTCTACTCTTCTACCCACTGCCAAAGCGGTAGAAGACAGCATTAGGCATTAGGCAAGCATGAACAAAATACTATAAGAGGCTTATTAGTATAGGTACAGGTACAGATAGATATATTGATGCGAGTTATCTTACATTTTAGAGCTTTCCTGTGCATAAAAAGTTCCAACATCATGTAGGTTACATTACATACAATATCTCACTTGATCTTCATAACAATGTTGTAATTTACAGCAATAAATAGGTTCAGAGATGATTTGGTTTAAAACAAAAACAAACAAAATGTGTCCAAAGTCAGAAAACTACTAAATGGAAGAGCAGGTGGTATTTGGAGTCATGTCTTCTGGATTCTTGACTAGTACTCCTTCCAGCAGAATTATAGAACATTACAGCTCATCTCTTCTAACCCTTCATTTAACATATGAGGAAATTGAGGCCCAGCAAGGAATAGTAACTTGCCTAAGATCACACAGCTACTTAATAGTACATCTCCCAGTCTAAGCTTCTTTCTAGCACACACTACTATGACGTCTTCTATGCCATATTATCTGCCAAATGAGGTAAGTGTTTTGTAAACACAAAGCATATTATAAATGTGAGATATTATCATTATAATTAGTATTGGGAAGAGTATGATTACACATAGCTCACACATGAGGAACAGAGAAGACATGTCATTTGTACATGGTCACAAATCTTGTCCGTGGATGAGAACCCAAGTCTGCCAGCTCTATATCCTAAACATTTCCATTAGATTACCTTAGATTTTAAATGAAAGAACAAGGCCACCATGTATACCTATGCATTACAGGAATGTATGGTGGGGTAAAGGAGGAGGGCCTTTAAGTGGTGCTTTCTTAGCATATAAAATTTGACTCAGCCAGTAAGTAGCAGAACAAGTTATACTCATTAATGGCCAGTAGATTTCTTACATATTCTAAATGACCTCACTGCTTTGTATAATGGAAAACAAAGAACCTATCTCTAACTAAATGAGAATGTTTATACTGGCTGCTTAGGTATTTCCCTGAAGAGTTCACAGTAGAACCAGGCTCTGGTTTCTCACTCTCAGAATTCTTAGAGTTGTGTTGGGCACAAGGATACAACAGGGTACAAAAAGTCCTTTTCTGTCAGAGAGAAAATAATATGTAAGGGAGGCCATGGGAAAAGAAGTGGACATATATACTAGTGTTCTCTTCCAAAATTCATTTCTACCAGAAAACCAAAATAAAGTGATTTTTAAGTTATGACTTAAAATGCACATATTTTCAACATTCAGTCTCTACTCATATGTCAAGAAATCCCTTATCACTGTTCTCTTGGGCACATCAATTCAAAATAAGCATGCTGGGATGGATGACACCCCCCCCCCCCAAATGCTGAAAAATTCACTTCAGAATCAAGAAAAAGAGACCAAAGATTTATAGACTGTGTAATGTCTAAATATCATGAATACTTTAAGGCAGGGGTTCTTAACATGATATCCATGGGTCCATAGATAGATTTCAAGAGGACTGAAGTTGGATGGTAAAAATATTTGGATAAGTGCATTCCAGTATATATTTCCACTATAATGCTATGCATTTATTTTATGTGTTTAAAAAAATAAATTGCACTAAGAATGTGGTCCATAGGCTTCACCAGTCTGCCAAAGGAGTCCATGACACTCACAAAAAATTAAGAATTCTTGCTTTAAAGAGAGGCAGTGTGGTCCAATGGGTAGAATCAAGAAGAACTAGATTCAAGGCCTCTTTCACACACGTACTGTTGTATGACCAGGACAAGTCACTTAATCTGTCAGATACCCATACAACTAACTCTTTAAAGTTAGAGACTCTACTTGTAATCACTAAGTTACAGAGAACTTGTTGCTACTGATCTGCATTAATAAACACTGATGAAATCATCAGGCCCAGACAAAAAATACAAGTTTCTTCAAGAAGAGATTTGGGCACTGGACATGGTGAACGCTAACTGCAACTAACTCCATCTTAACATATGCAAAATGACTATCAGTGAAAGTCATTTATAAATCAACTATGTTGGGCCAGAGGAACAAAAAAATCAAAACTACCATCACTTAAAAATGGGATAAAGATGAAAATCTATGACAAGCAATGAAAACAGCTCCAATTTGACATATTAAAAAAACACACAAATCTATCACTGTCTAAAATAAAGTAATGTTGTATTGTTTAAAGAAGGTCAAATGTATATAGGAGGAGGCCCATGCTAGAGACAATACAATTTTGGGGACACCATTTTAAGATAACTGAATGAAGAGAAATAACAGAAGCAGCAAAAGGATAGATTGTTAGACCTGGAATCAGAAAGATCTGAGTTCTAATTTGATTTTAGACACTAGCTGTGAGACCCTGGGAAAGTCACTTAACCTGTCTGCCTCAGTTTCCTCATTTGTAAAATGGGAAAAATAATAGCACCTACTTCACTGGGTGGTTGGGAGAATGGAATGAGATATTAAAAATATATAGCATTACAATGAAAACAGTATTTTGAAATAGTTATCAATTTTTATTAAAGTTCATAGGCTCCAAATCTATCCTGGATCTAAGAGAAGACGAGGTTTAAATATAAGAACTTCTCAGTGTCAAAAGAAAAAAAAAACCCACAAAATTCTGGGATAAGTCTAACTGAAAAGGGAACTCCCCCATATCATATACAGCCAATGTCCATCTAGCCCTTGCTGGGGGCAGGGCGTGGTGGAGAACTTACTACATCTTCTGAGGAAGCTCATTCCATTTATGGCAACTACTGACCATAATTATACTTTAATACTTCATATGATAATTGATTTCATTACTACAAGAACTCTCTCCACTGAAGCTGACTACAACCCTTTTGTTCCCTGTTACATTGTTTAATGAACTGCTGTATCTGAAAAAAAAAAGATCCTTAACCTGTTGGTTAAAGATCTAGTGATAAAATTTTCCAGGTACAGCTCTACTCATCTGTGGGCAACAGAGATAGCCCAAACCACGCTGGAAGCTCTTTCACCTGGATAGGAGCTACTAAAACATGTACTTTCCAAGTGGAGCCTTTGAGAACATTGGTTCACCACTAAGTCAACAGACATGACTACAGCACACCAGAAGTTGGGGGACATACTGCATAGTTCATTTCAAGGTCTCATCATCTTCATTTTCGCCAAACAGCAGAGCAAACGGGCCAGGGGCTTGTGACTTACATATGACAAGATTCTGCTGAAGCAGAGACTGAATGCAGCTCAATATAAAACCTGAGCATGAGCAAATGATTCCAACCTGTTTGAAAAAAAGTACTGCATGATGTAGAATTGGGCATTGTCACCTCCTTCCAGCTCTCTTTTAGGTGGCCTTTCATTCCTCACTCTCTGTTTCCATGTCTGCAAAATAAGAATGATGTATCCTTCTTCTTCCTACCTCAGAAAAAGATTTCAAAAGTACACTAGACCTTTCTGCAAAGCCCTCTGAGCATTCTGTACTTACTGCCTTTCCCTGCTGTCAGGTTGGGGAAACTGGGAGGACAACGTTACAGCTTGTGTGAATTTAGTTACACTTGATGGTCCTAGAGCGTCACTGATAATCAGGCTCACTCATAAACTGAAAAACGGATGAGGGTAAGGTTCTCAGATAGCAGCAGCTCCAACAGGCTGCTAACTTGTCATTGCCGTCTACTGAAATGTTATACATCGGGGAACAAAAGGATATAATAGCTCCAGGTTACTACATGTCCAGCAAGGACCTGCTAGTGACTGGGAAGAAAACAAGCTTTGTCTTGGTACTTAGATGACAAGACTATGCACTTAGAACAACAACAACATAAAAATTATGGAGAAATTGTAGCTACAGACCATGCATGGAAAGAATGCCTAGGGAAGCTTGGTCTATTATCTGTCTATGACCTCTCCCTACTTTTCTTCTGAGCTGCTTCTTAGACCCAAGTCAGCCCAGGAAGTAGTGAGGCTTAACTAGATGTTGTATTCCATTATTATTATTATTATTTTACCATATCCTTAATGTACCTCTGGTAACATCCAGAATATATTAGGAGCATTTTATTAAATAGTTACCCCATAAAAACTCCTAACCTTAAATAAAATGCTGATGCTCTGAAACAGACACTGGACTGAGAGTTAAATTCCCAACTCTGCCACTTACTATGTGATTCTAGGAAAAATAACTTCCTCTCTCTTAGACTGGAGTTTCCTCATCTTTAAATTGAGTGGGTTGGAGTCCACAACCTCCAAGGTTCTGTCTTGTTATGACTTTCCATGATCCTGTGGTCTGTGATCAATGAATGTGTCATACTCAATACTGCCATTAAGCCCTAGTTGATCATTATTCTGTTTAGTTTAATTTCAATTTTAAAAGGTACTCCTCCTTTATCATTAAAAAAAAGCTATGGTTTGGGGAGTAATATATAATCTTTATTCCAAGTCTCAAAGAATACATGCTCCCTGCTTTTAAATTAATTTTTAGTAATTTTTAGTCCATAAAAGATGCACCAAGTAACATCTTTATCTGTATAATAAATGCTACAAAAAGTCTAAGGCATAGATCAGTTCATATACTGCCTCTCACTTTTTTTCAAGTTATTTTTGCATGTTACAGGCATGGTAGGCTCATCTTTAAAGAGCTGTCAAAGAGGTATATCCTTAAAGAGCTAGACATGTTCTGCTAAAAATATAGGAAAAGATTTTTATCCCCATAGGTAGACCAGTAATGGCCAAGCTAGGCATTAACAGACGTAATCCTCTTTCACCAACAAGCTGAAATATGTGTATACTGTTGGGGTTGAGTTTTCAGAAGGAAGCAGAATTCAAGTAGAAGAGGGAGGGACCTCACCTGCTTAAATAAAAGAAAGTGATGAGATTTTTAAATCCGGTCTAAATTAGTTGGAAATATGACAGCTCATATTTATACAGTACAAAATAGGGCAGATATTGCAAATATTATTATCTTCCTTTTCTATTATAGGAAATCAGAGGCTTAGTAGAGAGGCAACAATAGTCAACCACACAGTAGGGTTTCAAAGTGGGGATTTAATCCAATTTGCCTGACTGAATCCACCCAAGCCTAACAGTGGCCTATTCACTATATGGGGAGTCTCAAAAGTCTTGGTGCAGTTTTAAGCTATTAAATAGTTTAAAACAGCATTAAGATTTTGGGGACGCTCTATATGACAAAGTCTCTCTAGTCACCTAGCAGAGAGAATAGGTACATGACAAAGGATCATGTAATCTTAGACCTCACCTTTTGTTTATTCTTTCTAGTGGAATAAGCCATTTTAGGATGCTAACTACAAGAAGCAGATGCTGAGGTAGGTACATTCATTGTTTTCTGTTTGGGAGGATTAAATTAGGTGTCCCATATGTAAAAGAAAGGAAACTTTAAAATAAAGTACCCTTGAAAAACAATCAACTGGGGATAGGAGTAGACCTATGAGTTCATTGGTATAGGTCTAGAGAAATCTCTGGTGAAGAAACTCCCTCTACCAATGAAGGTAAATACCTTCTCTTCCAATGAGAGATTAAATGATTTGCCCGTGGTCACATAGACTTTGTGCCAGAATTGGAACTCAAACCCAGGACTTTATGGCTTCAATGCCAGCTTTCCTTCTCTCTTTCTCACTACTACCTTTCCAAAAAAGCAAAGATATCTACAGAGCTATTTACATTTAATACAAAGAATAGTGGGCTAAGCCAGAAGGCTTTAATTCTGCTTTGAATGTGCCACTAGTTATGTGACTTTGGACAAATCACCAAAAATCTCTAAACATTAATTCCCTCATCTGAGATATCAGAGTAAAAATCCCTTCTTTACTGACCTCAGAGAGTTGTTTTGAAGAGCAAATAGGGATTATGTGAAAGTTGTAATGATAAAAGGAGATTATATCAAAAAATATTCTGAATAACATTTATTAGGATAATGATTTAGGTGACAAGATATGTACATCCCATTTTGCAACACAAATGTTGCAAGAATGACATGTAATTCTGAGGCAACTGTGGTTTCCTTTAAGAAGCCTTCTTGTGGAGAGATTCTGGGAAGATGGTGTAGAAGGTGAGAAAATTCCAAACTCTCAAGATTTTCCCACACAAAAGAGATGAAATAGTATAGTAGGGTGAACAAAGTGCAGGTAAAAAAGAAATAAGAATAGGGGAACAATAGGGCTCTCCCTGAGACAATGCAAGAAGATCAGAAGAAAAAATCCAGGAAGAGGTTTGGTCCCAGTGAAGAGTAAACACTGCCAGGCTGCGGTACACTTTAACAATAAGCTGCAAGTCCTGGGGATAACTGGGTTAGGAGGCTGCCTGGCCCCAGCCACTGGAACTTTTACTCCAGGGATAGTGAGGGGAGTTGGGCATCTGAGCTGGGAAGATAGAGGGAACCCTTGTTGACAAGGAATGCACACACTGTGAGTGCAGAAGCTGTGGGGCAGAAAGCCGCTGGCTTGTGGGCACTTACATGAGGCTGGAGGTTTGGCTTTGGTTCCAGGCTAGAAGGGAAAATTGAAGATCTGGGGCAAGAGGCACCACCCCCCATACCCCAGGGCTAGAGGTGATTACATAAATTAAGTTATTATTACAAAAAAATGCACAGGCAAAGGAGAAAGAATTTAATTCCCATAATATATTATGGGAATAGAAAAGACCAAAGTTCATCTTCAGAGGAGGATACTGAAACAAAGAAACCCTCTTCTACCCCAAAGAGTAAGATCAAATGGTCACCTGATGAAAAAGAATTCATAGAAAAACTTAAAAAAGACTTTAAAACAAATGAGAGAGATGAAGGAAAAACTAAAATAATAATAATAACAATAATAATAATAATAAAGAATAATCCAAGAAAAATAAGGCTATGAAAAGAAAGCCAACCAATTAGGAAAAGGAGATCCAGAATCTTAAGGAAGAAAATAACACCCTGAAAATTAGAATTGAGCAAGGCAAAGCCAGCACAATTATAAAAGATCAAGAACTAATTAAGCAAAATATGAAGAATGAAAAAATAGAAGAGAAAGTGAAACATCTTATAAGAAAATAACTAATCTGGAGAACAGAATCAAGAAGAGAAAATATGAGAAAGTTATGATCAAAAAAAGAAATGTTGATACAATAATATAGGAAACAATTAAAGAAAATTGTCCTGAAGCATTAGAACACAAGGGAAAGTAGAAATAGAAAAAAAAAATCCATCAAACATGACCTATGAGGAAAACTCATAGGAATATTATAGTCAAACTCCCAAACCCCAAGCTCAAAGGAGAAAATATTAAAAGTAATAAGAAAAAAAATCAATTTAAACAGGACAGTACCACAATTAGAATCACACAAAACTTAGCAGCAGAGACACAAAAGGACTGTAAGTCTTGGAACTGTATGTATCAAAGAGCAAAAGAACTGGGGCTCCAACCAATAATATCATAGCCAGCAAAGTTAAGCATAATCCTGAATGGAAAAAAAAAATGGATATTTGATCAACTGTCAAACTTTCAAGATTTTGTTTAAAAAAAAAAAAAAAGCCTGAACTGAATAGAAGATTTGACATACAGCAGCCAAGAACAATATAAGGTACATACCAAAGACTGATTACAAGGGATTCAATAAGGATAGATTATTTACTTTTTAGAGTACCTCCAGTAGTAGGAAATTCCATATATGGTACCACATTCCACTTTTGATAACTTTGTTATGATTTTTTTTCCTTTATGTTTATTCAAAATATGACATTTCACCTAATCCTACCTTCAGCGGTAAAGTAAGGAAAACAATCCTCATTCTTCTTGTACATGAAGACCAACCAAAGAGAATCATAATGTTTTAGAACTGGAAGAGAATTTAAAGATCAGTCAGTCTAACAGTTCTTAAACTGTGGGTCATGACCCCAAAATCTGGCAACAGCAAAAAGTTTCTCAATGCGCAAGAACCAAAAATTAATTAAAAATCAAACGTGTAATGAATGCGAAGTGTTTCTGGCAACTCTTGCCCTTTCTTTCAGGCAACTTCACTGCAGTCTCAGTTCTGAACATAAAGCATTCACACTTTGTACTGCTCATGCCTTCAGGCCATGCAACTGCCAACAAAAACACAGCTGCCAAAGGCAAAAAGGGATCTCAATGGAAAAAGTTTAAGAAGCTCCAGACTGGGGGGGGCGGAGCCAAGATGGCGGCGTAGCAGCAACAACATATCGCAGCTCTCACATAGCTACCCCAAAATACTCATAAAATATGACTCCAAAATGCACAGAAATATACCTTCCACTAAAGTCAGCTCGGCTACGAGGAACCATATCACCAGTGCGAACCGAAACCAGCCTGGCCTGAAGCCCTGGCTGAGCCCCGGGGGCAGCTGGACGCGAGAGGAGTGGTGAGCGGATTAGCAGCAGCTGCGTGCAGGACTGAGAACTAGGTCAGTGGGACTTGCAAGGTCTTGGGAGAAAAGCAGTCGGGCCGAAAGGCCTCCAGGGCGGGAAAGCAAAACGCAGAGGTTTTGCACCCGCCTCCCCGTTGCAACTTCCTTGCCCATGGCCTGCAGACAGCAGGGGGACTAAGGGATTGTTCAGAGGCCAGCGCTCTCGTGTTGAGCAGCCTGGATCCGGATCGTGGTCTTGGGCCTTGGTCCCGGAGTCTTCATTATCCAGTGAGTCGGAAGTAAGTAGGAAAGGGACCCAGCACCTTCCTGAGAGCTACGGCAGCCGGGAGGACCCCAGCAATTTGGGACAGAGCTTTCCCTTCTGGAAGCAGAACCCCACAGAGATTTAAAAAAAAAAATCACGGACTGAGCAACCATGAGTAAGAATAAGCATTAGAAGCAGGGTAAGAACAGCAACGAAACACTAGATTCCTTCTTTGGGGAAAAGAAAGATCATGGCAAAGAGAGGGAGGAGGAGAATGCAGCCAGAGCGCCCCCACCAGGGGCTTCCAATAAACATGAAGAATGCCTTAAAGCTAGAGATGAGCTGAAGGATTTTCAAAACCAAATAAGAGAAGTGGAAGACAAATTGGGAAGAGAAATAAGAATGTTGCAAGAAAATCATGAAAAGAGA
>JAQQSU010006392.1:0-13531 GCA_028627135.1 Pseudochirops cupreus | reverse complement strand
ACTTTAGTGGGAAGTATCTTTGTGTGCGTTTTGGAGTTCCAGGATTGGTTTAGAGTCCTATTTTATGGGTATTTTGGGGTGGCTATGTGAGAGCTGCGATGTGTTGCTGCTTCTACGCCGCCATCTTGGTTCCGCCCCCTGCATTCCCTATACCAGAGAAACCCCATGAAAGAGTAAAAAGCTATATTCTAGAAATTACAATTTCTCAGATGCTATTCAAGGGCGTGACATAGATAGATGGATTTATTGATAGATGATAGGAGAAGAGAAAGAGAGAGAGAGACAGACAGACAGACAGACAGACAGAGATAGAAAGACACAGAGACAGAGAGGCAGAGACAGAGACAGAGAGGGAGAGAGAATAAAAAAAAATATATCATTGGAGTGAATTTCTCATTTTATGGTAGTGGGTGCTACACTAACTATTGGAGATCCATATGAAAGCAAACAAAAAAATTCCTTACTTGCAGGACATACATTCTAATGAGCAATTATAATGCATAAAGGTTTTCTGAAAAGTAGTGGTTTGAGGGATAGAATGGATATTTAGGGGTGTCTAGGTGGGACAGTGAATAAAGCACAGGCCCTGGAGTCAAGAGGACCTGAGTTCAAACCTGGCCTCAGACATTTAACTTAACACAAAACTATCCGTGGGCAAGTCACTTAACCCCAATTGCAGTACCTTCCCCCCTCCAAAAAAAAAGCAAAAAAAAAGAATGGATATTTAGGAAGGGGTAAAAAGACTATTAGAAATAAGGTATCAGACTCCTTCTTAGCTAAATAAGTCAAAAGGCTCATCTTTCAGAACCAAAGAAGCTAATAGTGTCTTCCTAGTTTCTGAATGAGTAGAAAAGGTTGGATTGTAGGACCATAGTGAGTAAATTTCAGGGAGAGCAAAGGGTCCATGAAAAAAGAACATAATCAGTAAACATGCAAAGCCCATTATCAGTAGTCAGAAAATTGTTGCTTACATTCCTTTTCTACTACCTCTGTTTCTCTAATTCATTAAAATGATTAATGATCTTAAAGTATAGCTCCTCATTGATGACAACAGTATCTTCTTTTCACCAACAATCACTGTCATAGGAATAATGGGAGCCAAGGTGGCAGAGTAAAAGAAGGAACTTGCTTGAGCTCCTGTTCCAATTGCCTCTAAAACCTCTAAAATATGACTTTAAACAAATTTTAGAGCTACAGAACACAAAAAGAGACAGAGAGAAACAAATCTTCACTGATGGCAGGCCAACAGAAAGGGTCTATCACATTGGGCTACGATTGGAGAGCTGTCCCACATGAGCCACACTAGTCCAGACTCGTGGACTAGAGGGCTGGAGCAGACTTCAGGAGAGTGAATCACCTGCAGCTGTGGTGATTTCCAGACTTCTCAACCCATAAATGCCAAAGAGAAAGTAAAATGTCAGTAGGGAACTCTCTTGGAACTGTGTGAGAGAAGAATCTCATCTGGCACCTGCCCCCAGGCTGGGAGACATGGTGACAGAGCAGCAGCTGTAGCTGCTACCACATGGCTGCCTCCAGATGTTCTGGCCAACAGATAGTAGCAGGACCAAGTGACCATTCAGAGAGTGATTGCTCTTTCATTGACCTGCTTGGATCTTTCTAGCAGTCTTGGTTGGTGGTCCTAGGGTGAAGAAAGCTAGTGTGCCAGAGTTTGTAGTGGCTGTAGAGAAGATGTTCTCCTCATAACTCTGACAACAGCTCTGACAATAGTTGTGCAAAACCCCAGAAATTTGGGACACATCACCCTCTACTCTGGAGGCAGAGTTCTATTGTGGCAAAGAGTTCAAAATTCAGGTAATTGGCTGGCAAGATAAGAAAACAGAGGAAGCACAATCAGGCAATAGAATCTCTTTTGGGGGGCCAAAGAGGATCAAAATGCAGAACCAGAAGAAGACAACAAAGTCCAAACTCCTGCATCAAAAGCTTCCAAGAAAAAATATGAGTTAGTTACAGGTCATGGAGGAGCTCAAGAAGGATTTTGAAAATCAAGAAAGAAAAGTGGAGGAAAAATTGGGAAGAGAAATGAGAATGATGCAAGAAAATCATGAAAAGTGAGGAAACAGTCTATTAAAGAAGACCCAAAAATGCTGAAGAAAATAAAACCTTAAAAAATAGACTAATTCAAGTCACAAAAGAGCCTTCTCCCTCCTCCTCCCCCCCCCAAAAAAAACCATGAGGAGAAGAATGCCTTAAAAAGCTGAACTGACCAGATAGAAAGGAATTTCAAAAACTCACTGAGGAGAATAATTTCTTCAAAATTAGATTGGAGTAAATGGAAGCTAATGATTTTATGAGAAATCAAGATACTATTAAATAGACCCAAACAAATGAAAAAATAGAAGGCAATGTGAAATATCTCATTGAAAAACCATTGAGATGGAAAATAGATCCAGTAGAGATAATTTAAAAATTATTGGACTACCTGAAAGCCATGATCAAAAAAAGAACCTAGAAATCATCCTACAAAGAATGCTCAAGGAAAATTGCCCTGATATTCTAGAACCAGAGGGCAAAACAGAAATTGAAAGAATTCATGGATTGCTTCTTGCAAAAGATCCCCAAAAGAAAACTCGTAGGCTTATTATAGCCAAATTCTGGAATTCTTAGGTCAAGGAGAAAATATTACAAGCAGTCAGAAAGTAACAATCTGAGTATTGTGGAAACACAGTCAGGATAACACAAGATCTAGCAGCTTCTACATTAAGGGGTAAAAGGACTTGGAATATGATATTCTGGAGCTCAAAAGATATGAATATGCAGTTTTCAGAAGAAGAAATCAAAGCTATCAATGACAAAACATCCTCTCTGAAAACTGCATATTCATAACATTTCATCATTTATTAATTGGGAATTGCAACAGGCTTGTAAAGAGGCTTTACACTTCCATTTCTCTTTATTACTCATCCTTCTTCAACTACTCCTCAAACCAAATTTATTGATATATAGACTAGAGAATGTTACTCATATTTTCAAAACCATTCAGTGACTTCATATTGCCTATTTAATAAATTTCAATCCTTTTAACCTTAACTTTAGGTGCTTCTACTATAATGATGCCAATTTATCTTTTCATTATTGTAATTATATGATTTTTTTAAATGTTTCAGCCATATTGTTGTACCAAAACCCAAATCCCAGGTCACTACACACCACCTGATTTGTGGCCAACCATTAAGCCCCTTTATATTTTTGTCTTTGTCTCTATCCTACACCCTGTAATAACCTGAAACAGCTTAAGGCATAGTGCTGGGTATTACCCAAGGTGTAGTCACCTAATTCCCTCCTTCTTCAAATCAGCATTCTGTATATTCTCCCTGAATCATCATACTGTTCAAGCATCAGCCTGGAGTTATGGTGCAAGACTATCTTATGTAGAGACTACCCTGTCCTCTTCTGCTGACCAAGAAGGGTCCCCACACCCTTCACCCAGAATATAACCCGTGTCTATTCTGGGAGGTTGACTGTTCCTCACTCCCCCATTACCCAATGACCCTCCACCCTGCATCCTCCACCGTGTTCTAGGAGGGACCTCCATGCCACAGGAAGATTGCACCCTTGTACCCTTGCACCATATTCCCAAATTAGCCCTGAGTTATAGATCTAAAAAATGGCTGTTCTTGGCTTATGTACTTCATTATTTCTGCTAGCTTCTCTCCCTGATTGTGGTTTTTGTGGTTTTGGCCTTTTTAAACACTGGTCTTACCTTCAACTGAGGCCCCCGATTTGAGTCCACACTCCGGGGTAGCCATTTGCTTGATCAATAAATCGATACTTAAATTTACCTTTAAGCAAGGTCTTGGCTTGCTCTTATTCTCTGCACAACAATATCAGGCCATTCAACATCATTGAATACCACAACTCATGTTTTCCTTCCTTCATTTTCATCAAAGTACTAGCAATTGGAGGAACCAAAATTTTAAACCAGGTCCAGGGACCCTTCTGCTAAATGACAGTGGGCGTTTACCAGTTGCTATGGCTGCAAAAAGTATACAGATTTCATTATATATTTAATAATGTTTAACTTAAATTAGATGGGTTAAAAAAAGATATCTATTTTTATCTAAATAAATCTAAAAAAAATAAATGCTATTTTATATAGCAAAGAAAATGATATCAACAATTAAAATTTTAATTGAAGATATTAAAATATATATCTTCTATCATGTGGGTACAAAATTTGAAAATATGGACATTTTCATTTCAGAACATTGAAATGTAACGTGCAAATAGAGGAAAGCTCTCATTATGGGAAAAAAAGGAATTTATGCTATTGCCATGCATCTAACCTCAATAATATTGGGAAATTTTCATGATTCTCAGAGTTAGAGCGGGGATCCATAGTGTCTAAGATGTTTTATGTTTCAGTGATTAGATGGTGAGGGCTTCAAATATTAACAATACTATTTAACACATTACTAATAGCCTAACATATGATATGGAACTTAGCAACAGTCCAATGCTTTCCTTTGTAAAAAGATCCTGGGAATTCCTCAAGTATCTACCAAATGTTCAAATATCCTGTGAAGCCATCTATTCTTATTATTTTCATGTATTGTCTTAAAAAATACATTACACAGATATGGTTTATGTTATATTTGCATTTCTTGACTTTATTTAGTGCTTAAATTTACCATTCAATATAAAAATTTTCTCAGTCTTCTCTTGGCCCCAATATTTACAAGATCTGTCTTTATGGGTGAACGCTTGGTATAATAACTCCCTCTACTGATGCAGATAGCAATGTATTTATTATTTTCATAGATAAGTCCTATGGCACTTAATGAGAGACATCTAGCTTGTATATTTTATCCAACATCACCTTGCAAAAAAGTGTCAAAAGAATAATTTAAAGTCTTCCTAAATCTATGCCCTGACAATTCAGAAAGAGTAGTACAGTAGAAAGATTTCATATGGATCCAAAAGACCTCAGTTCAAATACAAGCTCTAGAATTCTGTGACCTCAAACAGGTATATTAATCTATGAGATTCTAAGTTTCTTCATCTCTAAAAATGAGGGCTTGTTGCTCTCTAAAACCCCTTCTCTCCTGAAATCCACAGTCCTTTGATTATAGTATTGTCGTTATTTTCATATGTGTTCCAAATTGATAGTTCTCTTATATATGCAAAAAGTTAACTCCATGGGATACAGTTTTCCTGTCTGTAAAATGAGGTATTTGGACTAAATGATTTCAAATTTCTACCTAGAACATATTTATTATTTCACAATATTAATAAATAGCTTTTATGTACATCACTGTGTAAAATATTGGAAGTCACTTTTCTTCTCTCAGCCTCAGTTTCTCAGCTGTGAAAATCAGTCAACTGGCTTAAATTTTTACTAGTTGGTTTTTTTTATTCTGATCTTATTGTTTCAATACATTTTTTTTTCACAGAAAGCAGAAGTAACAGCAACATGACAAGTTATTTGTAAATAAGGTTCCTCTACATAGCAAATTGATCTGCCTTGGTTTAATAACTGAGAGAGTCATTGACATACCAATGCTTTGTTCTTGTGTGAAAGAAAGAAATTACAATACAAAATAAAATATCAGAACATTAGGGAGAAGTTCCATGAACAAAACACATAGATGGAAATGATTGGAATTCAAATCACTCTAACTGCCATCTGGCATTTACAATTTTACAATTCCCCACAGATGCTATAGAGAATAGGAGGATGAACAGTAAAAGCAAGAACTAGTAGCAAAATATCCAAATATAACACAGATTATAAACTCAAGCACAACATATTCACCATGCTAGGAAATGTTATGAGAAAGGCAAAGGTTTTTTGTTTTTTGTTGTTTTTTTTTAATTAGACTGAAATATCATGAGTTCTTTCAAATCAGGAATTGAGTTTACCAATCTATGGTAAATTTTTGTGATGCCTTGGTAAAGAGAAATTTGGGAAAAATGACTTGGGGAAAAATATTAATGATTTTCTTACTCTAGCAATAGCACAGTGGTATATATAAAAAGTCAGAGAACATAAGGAGAATTTTCTGAGCTGGGAGGCTGTGAAAAAATACATCTTCTTCCTTGATCTGCCCTATTGTAAAGCCATGCATGAGAAACTTTCCAGAGGACTACTGCTATGAACAGTTTTCAAGGTTCTGATTAAACAGTATAGTGAACTTTATTTATTCAATAACAAATCAGAGAAAAACATTCACAGAATATCAAGGTACAGCATTCACAATATCACAAGTCAGAAACTTATCACTAAAATGGCCACATTGTTTGCACCAAATCAGTCACATAGTTTTGAAAAAAAGTACAATCATTTAGTCAATCAGTTACTTAGAAATTCAATCATTCAATCATAAAATACAAAAGGTTAAAATTCTCCACCCATGGGGCACACTAAGTTACAAATCAGTCATTATTGAGTCATCAGTCACTATTCAATCATCAGTCACTATTTGGTCATCAGTCACTACTCAGTACCCTCTTAACTTAGAGGAAAATACACAGGTGATCCACCCCTCAGTAACAAGTAAATCACAATTTCATCATTACTCAATACCCACAGAGAGGTCTTTTCATCTTGCCTCAGGGCAGGCTTTCAGCTTTCATGATTCCTCTTCCATGGTCCCAGCTCCTGCACAAATCTAACCAACTGCCACCTGATTTCAAAAGCAGACAGCTCCCAGTTCCTTATCTAGCTCTCTCTGCAGTTCCTGCTCCACACTGGAGCTCACAGAGTCCAGTCCTTCTCATATCCTTCACAGTCTCTTTTCCTGGGAAAACAAGGATTAACAAAGCCACAATAACATTTGTAAACATTAACAAAACCACAGCAACATTTGTACAAAATATTGGCACCACAGTCATGCTTCCTCAGTCTTTGTCAGCTCCAGCTGGTCCTTGGAAGTCCTTGGCAGCTGCACTTGGCCCTCAGGAATCTTCAGCAGAATTAGCAGCACTGCCTGGACCTCAGAAATCCTAGAACTGCTAAGTTTACTTTGCTAAAAGATCACTAGATATATCTCATTCAAATTCTCAAAAATCTGTAACTGTTCCTAATTGACAAAGAAAAATTCAATCTCTTAAACATACCACCCTTTTCCCTCCAAAATTTGATTCCTAAATAAACTCTTCAAAGTTACATTGCATTACTGCTTTACATGTATTCCTTTATGGACTACATTATATGACTCAATTTCAAGGTATTATTAATTAAATATTAATTCACAGTGACTTTGACAGCTTAGAATAAGAGCTATAGAGTTGAAAGAGAACTAACTTATCCAACTCCTCTTTCACAGATGAGATTTACACTATCTAATTAAGGTCTGTGGATAGAATCTCTCCTGGGATATTGTCCCACCATGTAGAAAGATTGTCTATCAAGAAACCATAAAAGTTATAAAGGTGTCAATATAAGTTAAATATCCAGTTCATTGGAACTTTTGCCACTCCCTGTGCAATTATGGTTAAGCAGTTATGGTTAAGCTACAACTTCTCGGAGCAGATTCAGAAATAATAGTATCTTTCATCTATATAAAGGTCTTTGAACTTTGTTTTTAATTTTAATATTTAACTTGTTCTAATTACATATAAAATTCTCAAAATCAGTTTTTATTACAATTTTTAGTTCCATATTTTCACTCTCCCTCACTACTTTATTGAGAAGGTAACCAATTTGATAAAGGTTATAAATGTGGAGTCATGAAAAACATATTTCCATGTTTCCTGTTGTGAAACCACAAGCTAAAAAAAAATAAAGTTAAAAAAAAGTTTGCTTTGATCTATATTCACATTCCATCAGTTTTTCTTTGGAGGTAGGTAGCATTTTTCACTATAGGTTGTCAGAATTGTTTTGGATATTTGGATTACTGAGAATAACTATCATTCATAGTTGATTATTAGACAATGTTGCTGTTATTGTGTATAAGATTCTCTTGGTTTGGTTTACTTCACTTTGCTTCAGTACATTTAAGTCTTTCTGAGTTTTTTCTGAAGGTATTCTACGTTTCATTTCTTATAGCACAATAATATCCCACAATAATCATACCCCACAACTTGTTCAGCCATTCACAAATTGATGGACATCCTTTCAATATCCAATTCTTTGCCAATGCAAAAAAATTAACATAAATATTTTGTACATCTATGTACTTTTCCTTTTGTCTCTTTATGATACAGACATAGAACTGGTATTGTTAGATCAAAGGGTATTTGCAGTTTTATAGCCCTTTCAGCATAGTTCAAAATTGCTTTCCAATGATCTTGTTGGATCAGTTCAAAACTCCACTTAGTGCCTCAATTTCAACACATTCCATACAACATTTGTCATTTTCCTTTTCTGCATATTAGCCAAGATGATACATGTGGGGTAGTATCTCAGAATTGAGAAATTACATTTAAGAATTAAATTAAATTAAGTTAAATTGAGAAAATTAAATTTGCATTTCTTTAATGAAAGGTGATTTAGAGTTTTTTTATATGACTTTATGAAACTTCAATTTCTTTTTTTCCATTAAATTTTTATTTACTTTTAGTTTACAAAATTCAGTTCCATAATTCCTTGAATTTCAATTTTTCTCCCCTGTCTTTCCCCACCCCCATGGTGGCTTGCAATCAAGTATAGGATCTGCAAATACTTTCACATGGTACAAAAGTCTGGTTATATAAAAGGGTTGTAACCAATGGAGTGAACAATGGGAAAAAAGAAAGAAAATCAAACATGAATAGGAACAATTGCATGTAGATTGCTTCAGTCTCCATTTAAACTCTGGTCTTTCTAGATCTTTCTCTGAATGTAGATATCTCCCTCCATCCTGAGACTTGGAGAGTTGTCTTAAACCTGTAGGTGCTGAGAAGAGTCCAGTTTTTCAAAGTTGGTCATCACACATATGATGTGTCAATGATAGTGTACAAATTTATCCTGGTTCTGTTCTTCTCACTTAGCATCAGTTTGTATAGGCCTTTCCAGGTGAATATGAAGACAGTCTCCTCCCCATTTCTTATAGCACAATAGTATTCCATTACATTCATATACCACAACTTGTTTACCCGTTCCCCAATTGATGGGCATCCCCTTAATTTCCGTTTTTTTGCCACCACAAAGAGAGCTGAAATAAATATTTTTGTACATATGTGTTTTCTTCCCACTTCTATGATCTCTTTGGGATACAACCACAGAAGTGGTGTTACGGGGTCAAAGGGTATGCAATTATTTATAGCCCTTTGGACATAGTTCCAGATGGCTCTCCAGAATAGTTGTATCAGTTCACAGCTCCACCAACAATGCATTAGTGTTCCAAATTTTCCACATCCTCTCCAGCATTTGTTATTTTCCTGTTTTGTCATCTTAGCCAATCTGACTGATGAGATGTGGTACCTCAAAGATTTGATTTGCATTTCATGAATCAATACTGATTTAGAGCATTTTTCCATATGCTTAAAGATATCTTTAATTTCTACCTCTGAAAATTGCCTGTTCAGATCAATTGACCATGTATTAAATGGGGAATGATGTGTATTCTCATAGACTCAACTTAACTCCTGGTAAATTTTAGAAATGAGGCCTTTATCAGAGACACTGGTTGTAAATATTCTTTCCCAGTTTCCCACTCCCCTCTTAATCTTGGTTACATTCACTTTGTTTTTATAGAAGCTTTTCAATTTGATATAATCAAGATGATCCATTTTGCATTTTATAATGCTGTCCAACTCTTCTTTGGTCATAAAGTCTTTCCTACTCCATGAATCTGAGTGGTAAACTATTCCTTCCTTCCTCAGATTACTTACAGTATCAGCCTTTATACCTAGATTGTGCATTCATTTAGATTTGACTTTGGTGTATGGCGTTAGATGATGATTTATGACCAGTTTCTGCAATACTATATTTCAATTTTCCCAGCAGTTTTTGTCAAATAGTGAGTTCTTATCCCAGAAACTGGGGCCTTTGGGCTTATCAAACAGTATATTACTATAATCATTGACTACTAAGTCTTTTATATCCAATCTATTCCATTGATCCACTACTCTATTACTTAGCCAGTACCAAGCGATTTTGATGACTGCTGCTTTAAAATACAGATTAAAATCTGGTGCAGCTAGGCCAACTTCCCTAGTATTTCATTTTATTAATTGCCTTGATGTTATGGACTTCTTAGTCTTTCAAATGAATTTTGTCTCTTTTTTTTCTAGCTCTATAAAGTAATTTTTTGATAGATTGATTGGCATTTCACTAAATACGTAATTTAATTTAGGTAAAATTTTCATTTTCATTATATTAGCTTGACACAGCCACGAACAATTGATGTTTTTCCAATTAGTTAGATCTGGTTTTATTTGTGTGAAAAGTGTTTAGTAGTTGTGTTCATAAAGGTACTGGGTTTGTTTTGGCAGGTAGATTCCCAAATATTATATAATGTCGACAGATACTTTAAATGGGCTTTCTCTTACTAACTCTTGGTGTTGGACTTTGTTGGAAATACATAGGAATGCTGAGGATTTAAGTGGGTTTATTTTATATCCTGCAACTTTGCTAAATTTATTTATTGTCTCAAGAAGTTTTTTTTACATGATTCTCTGGAATTTTGCAAGTATATCATCATATCATCTGCAAAGAGTGATAGCTTAGTCTCTTCTTTGCCTAATTTGATTCCTTGGTTTGTTTTTTTTTCACCTATAATTGCTTTTGCTAACATTTCTAGTACCAAACTGAATAAGAAGGGTGATATTGGACATCCTTGTTTCACTCCTGATCTTATTGGAAGTGCTTCTAGTTTATCCCCATTGCATGTAATACTTGCTGATGGCTTTAAGCAGATGCTACCTATTGTTCTAAGGAAAACTCCATTTATTCCTATACTTTCTGTAGTTTTTAATAGGAATGGATAATGTATTTTCTCAAAAGGTTTTTCTGCATCAATTGAGATAATCATATGGTTTCTGCTAGTTTTATTGTTGATACGATCAATGATACTGATGGTTTTCCTAATATTGAGCCATAATTGAAACCCTGGAATAAATCTAAACTGATCAAAATGCATTATTCTTGTGATAAGTTGCTGAACTCTTTTTGCTAATATTTTATTTACAATTTTTCATCTACATTCATGACGGATATTGTTCTCTAATTTTCCTTCTCTGTTTTGTCTCTCCCTGATTTAGGTATCAGTACCATATTTGTGTCATAAAAAGAATTTGGTAGGACTCCTTCCTCACCAATATTACCAAATAATTTGTGGAATATTAGGATCAATTGATCTTTAAATGTTTGATAGATTCACTAGTGAATCCATCTGGCCCATGGGACTTTTTTTTCCTAGGGATTTCTCTGAGAGGTTGTTCAATTTCTTTTTCTGAGATGGGATGACTTAAGTAATTTACTTCCTCTTCAGTTAATCTGGGCAATTTATATTTTTGTAAATATTCAAGCATTTCACTAAGATTAAAAAAATTTATGTGCATACTACTGGGCAAAATAATTTGTTATTATTGTTTTAATTTTCTCTTCTTTGAAGGTACATTCACCCTTTTCATTTTTGAGACTTGAAATTTGGTGTTTTTCTTTCTTTTTTTTATCATATTGACTAAGAGTCTATCACTTTTATTGTTTTTTTTTCAGAAAAAGAATTCTTATTTCTTAGTTCAATAGTTTTCTCACTTTCAATTTTATTAATCTCTCCTTTGGTTTTCATTATTTCTAATTTATTATTTAATTGGGGATTTTCAATTTGTTCTTTTTCTAGCTTTTTCAAATGCATGCCCAATTCATTGAACTCCATTTACTCTAATTTTTTGATGTATGCATTCAGGGATATAAAACTTCCCCTAAGAACTGCCTTTGCTGCGTCCCACGAGTTTTGTTATGATGTCTCATTATTGTCATTTTCTTGAATGAAGTTACTGATTGTTTCTATAATTTCTTGTTTGACCAAGTCATTCTTTTTTTAAATTAATTAATTAATTTACTTGTTTACATCATTCATTTCCATGAGATTTTGAGTTACAGATTTTCTCCCCATCTTTCCCCTACCCAACACCTCAAAACAGCCATCCCCCTGTATAACCCCTGCCCCAATCTGCTTTCTCCTATGTCCTCTCCCTCACCCCTCTGACTTTCTGGTAGGGCAGGATGGATCTCCCTACCACAGTGCCTGTGTATCTTAATTCTCAGTTGGATGTAGTTAATAATAGTAAAAATAAAAAAAATAATAATAACTATAATATGTGTGTGTGTGTATATATATACATATATATTTTTAACATTTGATTATAAAACTTTAAATTCTAGATTCTTTCCCTTCCTCCCTTGTCACCCACCCCCACTGTAAGGACAAGCAAATTAAACACAGGCTGTACATGTGTAATTATGCAGAACCTCTCCACATTGGGCATATTGTGAGAGACTGATTATATGTCCCTCCTTCCTATTCTGCCCCCTCACTGTTCTATTCTCTACACTGTCCCTGTTCCTGTCCCTTTAGAGAAGTGTGTCCTTCCATCAACCCTCCCCTCCACCCCACCCCCGTCATCCCACCTCTTATCCCCATCCCCCTTACTCTCCTGTATGGCAAGTTACCCAGTTTAGAGTTTATGTCATTCCTTCCCTAAGCCTAGTTCAATGAGAGTAAAGTTGACCCTTTCCTTTTTGCCTTCCTATTCTTCCCCTCCATTGTAACAATTATCCTTTGCCTCTTCTATGAGATGATTAACCCCATTCTGTCTCTCTCTGTCTCCTATCATTCTAATCGTCTCCTACCTCAGAATTTCACCTTTTAGAGTATTGTCCCTTCCTATTCAACTGATCTTGTGCCGTGTATGTACTCATACATACACATACACACATGTGTTTGTACACATATATAAACACTGTGATAGAGACACATATGTATGTATATGTATATATACATTTGTATTCCCTTCACCTATCTTCCTACTAAGAAAAGTTTCATAAGTTACAATTATCATTTTTCCATGTTGGCACATAAATAATTCAACTTTGATAAGTTACTTACGATTTCTTTTCCATGTTAACTTTTCATGCTTATTTTGTTTGAGTATCAAACTGTCTTTTCAATTCTGTTTTTTTCAGCAAGAATATTTGAAAGTCCTCCACCTCACTGAATGACCATATTTTCCCCTGGAACACTATATTCAATTTTTCTGGGTAGGTGATTCTTGGTTTTAATCCTAGCTCCCTTGATCTCTGCAATATCGTATTCCAGGCCCTTTGATCCCTTAATGTAGAAGCTGCTAGATCCTGGGTTATCCCAATTGAGTTTCCACAGTATTCAAATTGTTTCTTCTTGGCAGCTTGTAATATTTTCTCCTTGATTTGGAGACTCTGGAATCTGGGTATAATATTTCTAGGAGTTTTCTTTTGGGGATCTTTTTCAAGAGATGATCGGTGGATTCTTTCAAGTTCTATTTTGCCCTCTGGTTCTAAAATATCTGGGCAATTTTCCTTGAGAATTTCTTGAAGAGTGCTTTTGAAGTTCTTTTTTTGATCATGGTTTTCAGGTAGTCCAATAATTTTTAAATTGTCTCTCCT
>JAQQSU010006391.1:0-13531 GCA_028627135.1 Pseudochirops cupreus | reverse complement strand
AAGAATCAGAACAAAAGGGGAAAATCATGAGAAAGAAAAAAACACAAAACAAAAGACGAGCAAAAATCGTATACTTTGATCTACACTTTGACTCCATAGTTCCTTCTCTAGGTGTGTGGATGGAATTTTCCATAAGGAATCTTTTAGAATTGCCTTAGATCACTGCATTTCTCAGAAGAGCTAAGTCTAACAAAGTTGATCATCTCACAATGTTGCTGTTTCTGTGTACAATGTTCTGGTTCTGCTCATTTCATTCAGCATCAGTTCATGTAAGTCTTTCTAGGTTTTTCTGAAATCCACCTGCTCATCACTTCTTATAGCACAGTACTATTCCATTACATTCATATACCACAACTTGTTCAGCCATTCCTGAATTAATGGATATCCTCTCATTTTCCATTTTTTTTCCACCACAAAAAGAGCTGCTATAAATACTTTAGTAAATGTGGGTTCTTTTCCCTTTTTTATGATCTTTTTGGGATATAGACCTAGTAGTGGTATTGCTGGATCAAAGGGTATGCAGAGTTTTATAGCCCTTTAGGCATTAGAGCATTCTGCTCTCCAGAATGTTTAGATCAGTTCATAGTTCCACCAACAATGCATTAATTAGTGTTTCACTTTTCCCATATCTTCTCCAATATTTACCAGTTTCCTGTTTTCATGTTAGCCAATCTTATAGCTGTGATGTGGTACCTCAGAATTGTTTTCATTTGCATTTCTCTAATCAATAGTTATTTAGAGCACTTTTCCTATGACTATAGCTTTAATTTCTTCATCTGAAAACTGCCTGTCCATATCCTTTGTCCACATATCAATTGGAAAATGACTTATATTTTTATATATACCATCAGTTCTGTATATATTTGAGAAATGAAGCCTTTATCAGAGATGCTGGCTGTAAAAATTCTTTTCCAGCTTTCTGCTTCCCTTCTAATCTTGTTTGCATTGATTTTGTTTGTGCAAACCCTTTTTTAATTTAACGTAAACAAAATTATCCATTTTGCATTTCATAATGTTCTCTATCTCATTTAGTCATAAATTCATCCCCTCTCCATAGATATCACATATAGATATCCATATCTTTTCTCTCCTAAATTGCTTACGGTATCACCCTTTATGTCTAAATCATGTACCCATTTTGACCTGATCTTGTTATAGGATATGAGATGTTGGTCTATGCTGCCATACCATTTTCTGTTTCTGCCACACCATTTTCCAGTTTTCCCAGCAGTTTTTGTTATATAGTGAGTTCTCATCCCAGAAGCTGGAAACTTAGAGTTATCAAACAGTAGATTACTATGGTCTCTGACTAATGTATTTTGTGAACCTAACCTATTTCACTCATCTACCATTCTATTTATTATCCAGTACCAAATAGTTTTTTGATGATTGCCACTTTATAATATTTTAGATCCGGTATGGCTAGATAATCTTCTTTTGCATTTTTTCTCACTAATTCCCTTGATAGTCTGGACTTTTTGTTCTTCCAAATGAATTGTTATTATTTTTTCTAGTTCTATGAAATAATTTTTTGTTAGTCTGATTGGTATATCACTAAAAAAGTAAATTAATTTAGGCAGAACTGACACGTTTATTATATTAGCTCAGCCTACCAATGAGCAATTGATATTTTCCCAATTATTTACATCTGACTTTGTGTGAAAACTATTTTGTAATTGTATTCATATAGTTACTGGGTTTGTTTTGGACAGTTGTTCTCAACCTTCCTAATGCCATGACCCTTTAATACAGTTCCTCATGTTGTGGTGACCCCCAACCATAAAATTATTTTCGCTGCTACTTCATAACTGTAATTTTGCTACTGTTATGAATCGTAATGTAAATATCTGATGTGCAGGATGTATTTTCATTGTTACAAATTGAACATAACTCACAGGTTTAGAACCACTGTTAGCAGGTAGACTCCCAAATATTTTATATTTTCTACAGTCATTTTAAATGGAATTTCTATTTCTATTTCTTACTGCTGGGTGTTGTTGGTAGAATATGGTAATGCTGATGATTTATGTGGTTTATTTTATATCCTGAAACTTTGCTAAAGTTGTTAATTTTTTCAAGTAGTTTTTTTAGTTGAACGTCTAGGATTCTCTAAGAATAGCATTATATTGTCTGCAAAGAGGGATAGTTTTGTTTCCTCATTGCCTGTCTAATTGCTTTCTTTTCTCTTATTGCTAAAGTTAACATTTTTGGCACAATATTGAATAACAGTGGAGATAATGTGTTTCCTTGTTTCACCTCTCACCTTACTGGGAAGGCTTCTAGCTTATCCCCATTACATATAATGTTTGCTGATGGTTTTTGATAGATACTACTTATTATTTAAGGAAAACTCCATTTATTCCTATACTCTCTAGTGTTTTTAATAGGAAAAGGTATTGTATTTTGTCAAATGCTTTTTCTGCATCTATTGAGATAATCATATGATTTCTGTTACTTTTGTTTTTGATATGGAAAATTATGCTGATAATTTTCCCAATATTGAATCAGCCCTGCATTCTTGTTATAAATCCTATCTTGTCATAGTATATTATCCTTGTGATAAGTTGCTGTAATCTCTTTTTAATATTTTATTTTAAAATTTTACACCAATATTCCTCAGGGAACTTGGTCTATAATTTTCTTTTCTGTTTTGGCTCTTCCTGGTTTAAGTACCAGCACCATATTTGTGTCATACAAGGAATCTGGTAGGACTCTTTCATCTACTTTTCTAAGTAGTTTATATAGTATTGGAATTAACTTCTCTTTAAATGTTGGGTAGAATTCACTTGTAAATTCATCTGACCCTGGAAATTTTTTCTTAGGGATTTCATGGATGGCTTGTTCAATTGCTTTTTCTAAAATAATGTTGAATATTTTATTTCCTTTTCTGTTAATCTGGGCAATTTATATTTTTGTAAATATTCTTCCATTTTACTTAGATTGTCAGATTTATTGGTACATCATTGAACAAAATAGCTCTTAATTATGGTTTTAATTTCCTCTTCATTAGTGGTAAATTCACCCTTTTTATTTTCAATACCAGTAATTTGGTTTTCTTCTTTCTTCTTTCCTTCCTTCCTTCCTTCCTTCCTTCCTTTCTGTCAAAATAAAATTAACCAGAGGTTTATCTATTTTATTGTTTTTTTCCCCATAAACCGGCTCTTAGTTTTATTTATTATTTCAATAGTTTTCTTACTTTCAATTTTTATTAATCTCTCCTTTGATTTTCAGAATTTCTAACTTCTAACGTGTTTAATTGAGGATTTTTAATTTGTTCTTTTTCTATCTTTTTTAGTTGCATGCTCAATTTTTTGATCTGCTCTTCCTCTATTTTATTCATGTAAGCATTAAGAGATATGAAATTCCCCCTAAGGGCTGCCTTGGCTGCATCCCATAAATTTTGGAACTTCTTTCTTATTTATTTTGTGGTTAGATTTATCTAGTTCTGAGAGGTGGAGGTTGCAGTCCCTCATTAGTATAGTTTTGCTGTTTAATGCTTCCTAGAACTACTTAACTTTTCCTCTAAGAATTTGGATGCTATACCACTTGGTGCACATATGTTTAGTAATGATAATACTTCATTGTCTGTGGTATCTTTTAGCAAAATGTAGTTTCCTTCCTTATCTCTTTTAGTTGGATCTAGTTTTTCTTTTGCTTTGTCTGAAATCAGGATTGCTACCCCTGATTTTTTGTTGTTGTTGTTGTTTTTTACTTCAGCTGAAGCATAGTATATTCTCCTCCAGCCTTTTACCTTTACTCTGTGTGTATCTCTCTGCTTCAAATGTGTTTCTTGTAAATATCATATTGTAGGATTGTGCTTTTTAATCTACTCTGCTATTCACTTCTGTTTTATGGGATAGTTTATCTCATTCACATTCAAAGTTATGATTACTGACTGTGTATTTCTGTCCATCCTATTTTCCACATTTATACTGTTCTCTCCCCTTTCACCGTCCCTTCTCACCAGTTTTTTACTTCTGATCACTGTCTCCCTCACTCTGCCCTCCCTTCTCTCAGTCCCTCTCCCTTTTCTTTCCCCTTTCCCCTACAACTTTTGCCCTCCCTTCTATCAGCCCCTCCTCCTTCTTTCCCCTTTACCCTAGTACTTCTCTATGGGGTAAGATAAATTTCTATGCCCTACTGAGCATGTATGTTATTCCTTCTTTGAGCCAAATCTAATGAGAGTAAGGTTCAAACAATGCTCACTCACTCCCTTCTTTACCTCCATTGTAATATGTCTTTTGCTCCTCTTCATGTGATGTAATTTATCCCATTCTGCCTCCCTCTTTCCTCTTCTTCCAGTACAATCCTTTTTTTCCCCACCCCTTAATTTTTTAGTATTATCACATCAAAGTCAACTTATACCTACGCCCTCTGTCTATGTATACTCTTTCTAACTGCCCTGATAGAGATACAGTTCTCTAGAGTTACAAGTATCATCTTCCCTTGTAGGGATGTAAACAGTTTAACCTTATTGAATAACATGTTTTTTTTTTCTTTCCTGTTTACCTTTTTATGGTCCTATTGAGTCATATTTGAACACTGAATTTTCTGTTCAGCTCTGGTCTTTTCATCAGGAAAGTTTGAAAGTCTCAATTTCATTGAATGTTTATTTTTCCCCCTGAAAGATTATGCTCAATTTTGCTGGGTAGTTGATTCTTAATCATAATCCAAGTTCCTTTGCCTTCTGAAATATCATATTCCAAGCCCTCTAATCATTTAATGTATAAACTGCTAGATCCTGTGAAAACCTTATTGTGATTCCTTGATATTTGAATTGTTTCTTTCTGGCTGCTTGCAATATTTTCTCCTTGACCTGATAATTCTGGAATGCAGGTACAATATTTCTTGGAGTTTTTATTTTGGGTTCTCTTTCAGGAGGTGATTGGTGGATTCTTTCAGTGACTATTTTACCCTCTGGTGCTAGAATATTGGGGCAGTTTTCCTTGATAATTTCTTGAAGGATGCTGTCCAGGCATCTTTGATCATGGCTTTTTTGATCATGGCTTTTAGGTAGCTCCATAATTCTTAAATTATGTCTCCTGGAACTATTTTCCAAGTCAGTTGTTTTTCCAATGAGCTGTTTAACATTTACTTCTTTTTTTTCATTCTTTTGATTTTGTTTGAGTGATTCTTGATGTCTCATACAGTCATTAGCTAACACTTGCCCAATTCTGATTTTTAAGGAATTATTTTCTTCAGTTAGCTTTTGTACCTCCTTTTCTATTTGGTCAATTGTATTTTTTAAGGAGACACTTTCTTTAGTCAATTTTTGTCCTTTTTCTAAGCTGTTGCCTCTCTCTTGCCTAACTCTAATTTTTCCCCCAATTTTTCTTCTACCTCTCTTATTTGATTTTAAAAATCCTTTTTGAGCTTTTCCAAGATGACTTGTTGGGTTTGAGACCAATTCATCTTCCCCTTTGAGGTTTCACATGTAGGCATTTTGATATTGTTGTCCTCTTCTGAGTTTGTGTTTTGATCTTCCCTGTTGCCATAGTAGCTTTCTATGGTCAGAGCTCTTTTCTGTTTTTTACTCATTTTTAAGCTTATTTTATCGGTTGAGCTCTACTCCAGGGGCACAGGGGCACTGTCCCAAACTTCTTGTGTGGGGACATAAGGCCTGGCCACTGATTTTCTACACCAGGGCCTTGAGAGCTGGTGACTTGCCCACTGCACTGGGGTGCCTGGCCTAGTTGCTATTGTTGTGCTGGGAAGGGGGGTTCCTCTGCTGACAATTTGCCTTCTGTGCTGGGGCTGTAGGCCTCAACAGCTGGCCTGCTGTGCCACTAGTCTGCTGAGCCAGGACTGAGGGGCCTTGGTTGCTGATCTGTGCTATGTCTAAGATCCTCCTGCTGGCTTGCCCAGTCACTGTCTGTGCTGGTTTACCCTCCCTTTTTGCTCAAGGGATTCAGACCTTCTAAGTTATCTTAAGTTAGAAAATTGTTTCACCTTGTCTTTTTATAGGTTCTATTGCTCCAGAATCTATTTAGAGGCTTGATTTAAGGTTGTTACTTCAGGAAACTAGGGAGAGCTCAGGCAATTTCCTGGTTTCTCTCTGACATTTTGGCTCTGTCTTGCTCCCCAAATGACATTCATTTTTTAATCCTCTTCCACCCCTCATCTGGATTCCTACCTTGAGTCAAATTTACTAGGGGAAGTATTTCTTTGGCACACACACTCACACACACACACATTTTGTCTTTCTAGAACTTTGGAGGCCTTATTTATGGGCTTGAAAAGCAAATTCAATAAATTCTATTTTAATTATTCCTTTGTTTCCACCTTTTCCTTTCTAGGAAGTAAAAACTGGATTCTGGTCGTTGCTTTGCTGCTACCTCTGTGTACAACCTTGTACAAGTCACTTTTTCTTACTGAACCTATTTCTTCATCTGTAAATTGAGGGGTTGGACTAGATGATTCCTAAAGACCCTGTCTATGTTGTAAGGTCTCCTCTAGCTGAAATACTCTATGCTCTAATGCTTACAGGTCCTTCCAGGTCTAACATGTATTGATTTTGGGAGCCTTAAGTGGAATGACATTTCTAGCATAGGAGCCTGGAGGTCACTCTGGGCTCTGAAGGCCGTTCTAGTGAAACACAAGCTCTGGCAGGACTTACCAAGTAGGGAAGCCTTTGAGCACAAGACCAGTGATGTACTGTACATAGGCTGAGCCTAGCTAAGTTGGCAAAGTTTGGGGAACATTAAGTAGAGAAAGTGATTATCTTCTACATGGAAACGGGATAACATGAATATAAAGGCATGGAGAATGCTATGTTTTGATCATAGCATGATCCCTTATCAGAAATTCTTCATATTTTATTTGTAGGCTCCAGGAATTTTCACTGTCTTCTCTCCAAGCTTAGAATGCTCTTTCTGTCCAACTCTGCCTTCTCATTTCCTTGGCTTCCTTCAAGTCCTACTAAAATGCTATCTTCTACAGAAAGCCCTTCCCAGCTCCTCTTCATTTTTGTGCCTTCCTTATGTTGATTATTTCCAATTTATCCTTTATATCGCTTGTTTGCACATTGTTGTTTGCCTGTCATCTCCCCCATTACAGCAAGGGACTAGCTATTCCTTTTCTTTGTGTCTCTAGTGCTTAGAACAGTCCCTGGTGTATTGGGAAGCACTTAATAAATGTTAATTGACTGACTGGCAGAGATTCTTTAGTTCGTAGTCATAGGAACATAGAATTTGGAGTTGGAAGCAATCTGGGAATCATCTAGGCCCTTTCATTTACAGAAAAGGAAAAAGCAACAGAGAGATAAGGTAACTTCTTCAAGGCTGAATAGATAATAAATAGTGGTGAAACCAGTATTTGAATACAAGTTGTCAGACTCCAACTTCATTGTTCTTTCCACACACTGTGCTATCTCAGTTTTCAAAGCACCGAGTATGTGCAAATTTGTCTTGAAATTAGAAATGGATAGTGTGATGATCAACTGTGAGTGACTTGGTTATTCTCTGCAATACAATGACCCAAGACAATTCCAAAGGACTTATTATGAAAAATGCCATCCACCTCCAGAGAAAGGATTGATGGAGTCTGAATGCAGATCAGAGCATAATATTTTTCACTTTTTTTTGTAGGATTTTTTTAGTGTGTGTTTTCTTTCACAACATGACTAATATAGAAGTACGTTTTGCATGATTGCACATGTATAACCTATATCAAATTGCTTACTGTCTTAGGGAGAAGGGAGGGGAGGGAGGAAGAGAATTTGGAACTCAAAATTTTGAAAAATGAATGTTAAAATGTTTTTACATGTAATTGGGAAAAAATAAAATGTTACTGAAATTAGAATTTTTTTTTTTAAAGAAGGTGCTCAACCTCACATCTGGTTACTTCTCCATCTTGCTCTTCTGTTGACGGAGTAATAGAACTTGCTACATAGAATCAATAAATGGTCAGAACATCGTGTTCTAGCCTTCCATTTCAATCATGAGAATGATGAATAAAACTAGACTTTGACATTTGAGATAGAGAAATTGCCAAATCCTGTTTTTGCTTCTACAACCTCTTTCATATTTATCCCCTTCTCACTCTTTGTGCAGCCACCAACATTAGTTCAGTTCCTCATCACCTCTCTCCAAGACTATTCAATAGCCTCTTAATTAGTCTCTTAATTAAGTCTCTTCTCTACTCTAATCCATCTTCTATTAAGATGCAAAAGTGATTTTCCTTAATGGTAGATCTGACCAGTCACTCATCTATTCAATGAACTGCAGTGGTTCCCTATTACCTCTAGAAGCAAATACAAACTCCTCTAGTATTTAAAGTCATTTGCAACCTGCCCCCAACCTTCATTTTTCAACTTCATTATGTATTACCATTCTTAACATATTCTATGGTCCAGTTGAATCCAATGTTGCTCACATAGCACTCTGTCTCTCCTCTCTTTGCCTTTGTACTGACTGTCCCCAGTGCCTGGAATATACTCTCTTCTCACCTTTGCTTTAAAGAACAAATCCTTTTTTTAAAGGGATTTGTTCTGTGAAGTTTGGATTCCGAAAAAAAAGCCCTTGAGGATCTAGAGGGCCACAATTGGCCTCAAGGCCACAGGTTCCCCACTCCCTCTTTAAAGGATTCCTTTATTTCTTTCCTTGGATACCTGGTTCAAGCTCTACTTTTCCTGATCTTTCCAGTTGCTAGTGGTGTCCTCAAAAATTACCTTGTGTTTATTCTGTATGAATTTATGCATTTCCACATTGTCTCCCCCTGATAGAATATAAATTCCTTGATGGCACAAACTTTTCAATTTTTATCTCTGTGCAAGCAGAGAGCCATATATTCATGTGAGACATGGATGAATTGAGAGACAATGACAGAAAGGCATCCAAGTGATGCCTAGCATCATGGTTGCCCGCTATTTGATAAGTATCTGCTGATTGATTTATCTCACCCACTTAAATACCTTCACATAATGTGGTGTTATTAGAGGCTACAGAGCAGGTGCTAGGCAAGTTAAGCCACCACTATCACCTCTAGACCCTGATGGATTTAGCCAGGGACCCTCAACCCAAGGGTCTCTGCCCTCTGCCCTCAAGATCACCAGACCTGCTTTGAACTCTGCCCCTGCAGGCACCATTTGTGGAGAGATAACATTCTGGAGAAGAAGTCCACCTTTCTCACCACCAGCAGCAACAACTGCTGACCAACTACCACCAATAGGCAGGTAGGTGCAAGAGTTCTGGGAGTGACAATATCTCCCAGCCAACTGCCCCAGCCCTTATAGCCACCATTTTGGGGGCAACCCCTGTGATGAGGTGGCCTGGCATCCACTCCTGCAGGGGCTACAGCTACAGCCACAGCTATGGAAGACCCAGAAAGGGAAGTTCTTGTCACCAAAGTCCTTGTCACTGTCAAATGATTCAACATCAGAAACTGGTATGATTTTATCTGTGGAAATGACATTAAAAAAGAGACTTTACCATCCATTTGCCACTGAACCTTTGCCATTGGACCTTTCCATCCACATTTATCCCCTTCTCTTGAGCCTCTTGTCCCTTTATTCTGTCACTGATTTTACCTTGCCAAGCCTGTGTTGAATTACTCCCACCATCTGTTGCCTTTGCTCCTACTCATTTATTGCTGAATGAAGCTGGAGAAAATCATGAAATTGTTCTGAGTCCACTACAAATTTATATTACATAAGCTCAATTGGGCCCTCATTATGTCAAGGCATTTTTTTTATACTGTCCTAATTGACCCATTCATTAAAAAATCTTTCCCAAACCTTCTCCTCCATCTTCAAATCTCTCATGGCTCCTCCTCCCCTTACTGTCTCAGCCTGATTCATATTTTACTCAAAAAATTGAAGCCATTAGCTGAGAGTTCCTTCTTCTTCCTTCCTCTTCATCTTATATCACTCATATACCTTCTACTACTATCTCTTCCTACCTCTCTCACATGAAGAGGTGGCCTCTACCATTGCAAGTGATCTTATTGCATCTGGTCTTCTCTGCCATCCTTATTGTTACTAATCTTCAGTTTCTCCCTGTCTATTGGCTTTTTCTCCACCTATAAACATGCTTATGTCTCTTCATCTTCAAAAAAAATCTTCACTTGATACATTTATCTCTGCTATCACCACACAGCTCTCCTCCTTTTTGTAGTTAAACCACTTGCTTAAATTCCTGTAGTCATCTATCATTAATGCCTCCTCTACCTTTCCTCTTAATCTCTTCTTAACTCTCTTTCAGTCTGGCTTCTAACCTCAAAGGTTGCTCTCTCCATAATTACCAATAGTATCTTAATTGCCACATCTAATGTCCTTTTCTCCATCTTCATCCTTCTTGACCTCTCTCCAGCCTTTGACACAGTACGACAGTCTCTTTTCCTTGCTATTTTCTCCTCCCTATGTTTCTGTGATACTACTCTGCCTAGCCTGGTTCTCCTCTGACAGTCTGAGCATTCCTTCTCAGTATCCTTTGCTGGATCTTTGTCCAGGTCAAACATGCTAAATGTGGGTGTTCCCTAGGGCTCTGTTCTGGGCCATCTTTTCTCTGTACTATTTCACCTCATGATCTCATCAACTCTCATGTATTCAATTACCATCTCTATCAAAACAACTCTCAGATCTACTAGTTCAGTCCTAACTGCTCTCCTAATCCCCAGACTCAATTGATCAATCAATAAACATTTGTTAAGAACCTACTAAGGCCCTGTGCAAAGCACACATATGCCTGTTCTCAAACTGAGTATCTCCAAATGCCTAGTGGACATTTCAAATTCGATATCTCAGAGACATCTTAAACTCAACATCTCCTAAACCAAACTCATCTTCTCTCTTCCACCTTCCCCCAACCATCCTCAATTTCTAACTTCCCTCCTGCTGTTCAGGATACCACCTTCACAGTCACCCAGTATCACAACTTAGGTATCATAGTTGACTCCTCATTCTCTCCCCACCTCTCCCACCCCCACCCCCACAACCCCCATATCCAGTCTATTCCTCAATCCTGTCAATTTGACCTTTGGAACATCTCTCATCTATGCCTATTTCAGTCCTCTGAAACTTTACCTTCTGTGGTGCAAACCCTCATTACCTCCCACCTGTACTATTGCAATAGCCTTTTTGGTCCATGTCTCTGCCACAAATCTCCCCTCTCTCTTATCTATCCTGAATTCAGATGCCAAATTGATCTTCCTAAAATGCAGGTCTGGCCAAGGTCATCACCTATCCAACAGTGGTTCTCAACCTTCCTAATTCCATGACCCTTTAATACAGTTCCTCATGTTGTGGTGACCCCTAACCATAAAATTATTTTTGTTGCTACTTCATAACTGCAATTTTGCTACTGTTATGAATCTATCTGATATGCAGGATGTATCTTCATTGATACAAATTGAACATAACCCACAGGTTGAGAACCACTGCTAGGGGTTTTCTACTACCTTTAGGATCTAATATAAACTCCAGTGTTCTGGTTTCAAAGCTCTCCCAACTTTCCAGCTATAGCAAGTCCCCATGCATAGTGAGGGCTGTCCCCCCAAATGTAGCATGGCAGTATCATTGTGTAACTTGAAGGGAGGCAGAGTAGACTTATTTAGGCTCTTCTCCTTCCCCAGCCCTCCCACTTCGTTCTCCAAGGGAGAATTAAATTCCTGCTAGGAAGGGGAGTAGGGAATTGGGGCCAGAGGCCACTCTACTCTCCTCAGAGGGAGGAAATACTGGGCCAAAATCATATCTATTTATTCCCTTTGATATTGTTAGTCTAGGAGATTAGGTTTTCATGTTCAATCTAACTTCTGATTGCTATTTCAATATTGGGAGAAGGAGGAACAAAAGCTTTATAGCCAGGTCTTCACTCCTTCCCCACTGACCACCAGCTCCACAATGAACACACACATGGCAATTAGCCAAGAAATCCATTTATCCAATTTGGTAGCAAAATAGAAGGCAGAGAAAGTATACATAAGGGAATCTATAGCAGACAATACAGAATGAAGGAGCTCTCCCATTGGGAGAGGTAACTCAGGTCAACCAAGAGAGAAAGTCCTAGATCTCACTTGAGGTGAAGTTCCCCAAAGACTCTAGCACAGCAGTCTGGGGAAAAGGACATGATAGAGATTGCCAGTTCCTATCATGTCTTCCCAGAATCTTTTTCTTTTTCTTTTTATAAATTAACTTTTGTATTTATTTTTAGTTTACATCATTCATTTCCATAAGATTTTGAGTTACAAATTTTCTCCCCGTCTTTCCCCTACCTACCACCCCAAAACAGCAATCCCACTAAATACCCCCTCCCCCATTCTGTTCTCTCCTATATCCTTCCCCATCTCTCCTCTGACTTTCTGGTAGGGCAAAATGGATCTCCATACCCCAGTGCCTGTATATCTTATTACCCAGTTGCATGTAAATAATAATAGTAATAATAATGATAATAATAATAATATTTTTTTAAACATTTGATTTTAAAACTTTAAATTCCAGATTCTTTTCCTTCCTCCCTCATCTCCCATTCTTACTGGGAAGATAAACAATTCAATATAGGTTGTACATGTGTAGCTACACAGAACATTTCCATAGTGGATATACTGTGAAAGACTGAGTATATTTCCCTCCATCCTATCCCCTGACTTGTTCTATTCTGTACATTGTCCCTGTCCCTTTACAAAAGTGTGTGTTTCTAACTACCCTCCCCCCAACCTGCCCTCCTCTCCACCATCCCCCCTCTCATTCCCTTCCCTTCTGTTCTGTAGGGCAAGATACCCAATTCAGAGTGTATGTCATTCCCTTCCTAAGCCAAATTCAATGAGAGTAAGGTTGACCCATTCCTTTTTGCCTTCCTGTTCTTCCCCTCCATTGTAACAGCTATCCCTTGCCTCGTCTATATGATATAATTTACCCCATTCTGTTTCTCCCCATCTCCTCTCATTATATTCCTCTCTCACCTCTTAATTTCACCTTTTAAATATATATATATCTCATTTGACCTCTGGAAAATCATATTCCAAGCCCTTTGATCCCTTAATGTAGAAGTTGCTAGATCCTGTGTTATTCTGATTGTGTTTCCACAATATTCAAATTGTTTCTTCTTGGTTGCTTGAAATATTTTCTCCTTGGTCTGGGAACTCTGGAACCTGGCTATAACATTCCTAGTTTTCTTTTTGGGATCTTTTTCAAGAGGTGATTTGTGAATTCTTTCAATTTCTATGTTTCCCTCTGGTTCTAAAATATCAGGGCAATTTTCCTTGAGAATTGCTTGAAAGATGATTTCTAGGTTCTTTTTTTGACCATGGCTTTCAGGTAGTCCAATAATTTTTAAATTGTCTCTCCTGGATTTATTTTCCAGGTCAGTGGTTTTTTCCAATGAGATATTTCACATTGCCTTCTATTTTTTCATTTGTTTGGATCTGTTTAATAGTATATTGATTCTTCATAAAGTCATTAGCTTCCATTTGCTCCCATATAATTCTGAAGGAATTATTCTCTTCAGTGAGCTTTTGAAATTCTTTTTCCATCTGGCAAATTCAACTTTTTAAGGCATTTTTCTCCTCATTGGCTTTTTGGGCCTCTTTTGCCGTTTGA
>JAQQSU010006390.1:0-13533 GCA_028627135.1 Pseudochirops cupreus | reverse complement strand
TTATAATTAATTGCAGCATCAAAGCCCATTTCTGAGACCAAGATGGAACACTTCTCATCTGTTCCACAAATTCCCACCACTCTGGAACAGCCTTCCAAATGGCCAATCTAGAAGAAGAAAAGTCTGAAAATTAAATGGATTTATATTTTTATAACAGAACCTAGAGAGCCTGAAAGGATGTAAGCTGGTATTTGCTACGGTTCAGGTAAGGTCAGAATATTTATGCTTTTGGCCAAAGGCTACTGAAAGACTTAAAGAGGAAAGCCAAGATACAGTATGATGTTTACAACAAGTCACAGAGACAGGAGAAGAACACAGAGTGACTTTTGAGTTTATAAGTCGACATCTTAGATATGATTTTATAAAAGTAATTATCAGATCATTAACACAACAGAACGCTACATGTGAACCTGTTTCTGAGCTTGAGAGATGCCAAAACATATTCAGAAAAACTACCCTTCTCTAAGTTCTCATTATGAAGATGTTTATTACATCCATCTGTGTAAAATACAAATACTGTGGAAATGTTTGAAAGCACGCTTTAAGGGCTATTCATTGCTTCTGAAAAAAAATACATCAGGTAAAACAACCAGGCAGTTCCATAGAAATAATGCTGAAGAACACAAATGATGTTGTGACCAAAATGATGTTCAAAAGTTACCGCCAATGGGGACTAAACATGAGCTCAGATTGTTACCAGCTATTTGATGGGTACCCAATTATGGTGTAATTGTTTCACAATGTTGTAGAGTTGCTTGGCAATAATGTATTAAGATGTTATTGTAAAATGACATTATGTAAAGTAACATTAAATTGAGTATGTCTGTACTAAGTTAAATATTTTTGCTCCAAATGATTTATCTTTTATTTGGCATTTTTGAAAATCAGATTTACCCATGAGAATGTGAAATTTCAGAGAGATGGTTTTTCTGATTATTTCCATCATAGCTTTTAGTCATTTACATCTAAGTGTGTTTTTTTCTAAGTTTCTCATAAATGGAGAACTAGCCCCCAATAAATCCCCAAATCACAGTATGTTTATTTTTAATAATAGCAGTAATATAGTTGACTACTTACACACAACACTTCTATCAGCAATGTTTAAAGGAAACATGATGTGTGCTTCTCAGTCTTATACTTCTGCCTGTCTAATTTTATATTGAGACTTCAGTTAGAGTAATCAAATAAATAATCATAAGAAAAGTTTACCTGGCCAGCCAATGATCCACAAGCACCTGCAGCTCCACTGACAACCATTGTCTGCTTGGAACCAACAGTTATGTGACCTTTTTCTTTAATTCCTAGTAAAGAAGTCAATCCTGGCATACCAATAGCACCAAGAAAGTAAGAAAGGTGTCCATCTACAAGTTGTGGGTCTAGCTAAAATAAAATATACATATATTTTATATCGCAAAATATTTTACATAGTTTTGTATTAAAGTTTAAATAGGAAACATTAGTGGAAATTAATCTTGTATAATTTCTGGTACATAAAGTGCTTATACTTTAAGGGAACTAAAATATAAAGTTGGAATGAAAGCACTATGGCAAAATACATAAAGAGCTGGGACTAGAAGTCAGGAAGACCTCATTATGACTGTCACAATTGTCTGTGTGACTGTGAGCAAGTCATATAACCTCTTAGTGACCACAAACAATTCACCGATCTTCATTGGTAGAGGGTATTTTCCTCACTGGAATACAATGACATACCATCAAACAAAAATAGCAACATTAGAATATGGAAGGCCCAATGAAAACCTCAAGCCAAAGTTCAACCTCCAAAATTTCAAATGTTGTGACTGTGAGAAAACAGGAACACTGATATGCTGTTGGTGGAACAAATGATACAGTCATGTTGCAAAGCAATTGGGAACTATACCCCAAAAGTTATTAAACCGTACATTCCCTTTAACCTAGCTATACCACTACTAGTTGTATAAAAATAAAAAATATTTATAGTAGCACTTTTTGTAGTGGCAAAGAAATGGAATCTAAAGAGGTACCCATCATTCAAAAGGTTGAACCATTTATGGCATGTGAATAAAATGGAATAGTATTTTGCTATAAGAAATAATGAAAGAAATACTATCAGACAAACTTGGGACTACTTGAACTTTTGCAGAGTGTAGTGAGCAGAACCAGGAGAATAATTTAAATTATAACAATATTGGGTGAAAAAACAATTTTGAAACCCAGTCAATGGAATGACAATCATAATTCCAGAGGACCAATGATGAAAAATGCTATGTACCTCCTGACAGAAGCGTGACAGGCTCAGGGTGCAGAGGACTGAGATACAGGGAGACACAGGTGGCCAATAGGAGGACTAGTTTTCGTTGACTATGCATATTTGGTATGAGGGTTTTGTTCTTATTTTTTAGTGGGGAGGAAGGGAAGTGGGAAGGAGTGAAAAAGAATGCTTGATAATTGAAAAAAGGATTTTAAAGTTTAATCTCCAAGGAATATTGTAAACTATTCTTTCATCAACCAAAAAAAAAAAAGCCATGAAAGGTCATAGTTTCTGCTTTGGCTGCTCTAGATCTTTATGTTCATCTGCTTTTCACAAAGCTCTTCTGCTAATTAGCTCTGTGATCATGGGAAAGAAACTCAATCTTCCTTTGTTTCAGTTTCCTGACCTGTAAAATGAGGGGACAGAAAGGGATAACCTTCAAGGATCCTTCCAACTATGATCTGATTTGCAGATCAATCACCAGAATGAAACAATACTAACTCCTCACATTTGTATAATAACACTTTAAGGTTTGGAAAGCAATTTCCTTACAACCCTGTAAGACAGGTAATGCAAAAATTTTTAGGGGCTCTCACCAGGGCCAGCATTAGGCAAAACTGTGAAGTATGACTTCAGGACCTTGCTCTTTCTGCACCCCACTGCCCCTTAAATGCTTTTCCTTCCTCCAAGCATGCATTGTCCCCATACTGCCTACCAGCTGCTTAACTCTCAGATGCAACATTCCTCCAGTCACCAGCAGGCCAAGCTCTTGACCCTTGTTCCTTTATTCTCTTTTCAAAATGTATCTGTCTTCTCAATTAGTCCCTTAGAGATCTGTCTGTTAGAAAAAATTCCAGTTGGGATGTGCCACACTAATATTTGTAGGCTAGTAGTAAAAAGACACATGTATTTAAACAGCTTACTTTTACCTAATGATGAAAGTTCCAAGTTCTAAGGCAGGCCAACTGGTGAGTGGGAAGTTAGGAGGAGGTGCCACCACAAAGCCCCTAGCTCTTACTAAGAAGTAACAAAGGTCCCTTGACTACAATTGTAAGCACAACTGCTTCACCTGTGATTTGGACAGTAAATGAAAGTCATTATCTATACTTTCAGTGAAAACACAGTTAACTTTTACATAACTTATTCTTTATAGAAATTTTCAGGAAATAAAAAGACATTTGGAAGAGCAGATAATTAATTGTTGGTAGAGATTTTGCTACATTTAATGAGTTAGTAGGCAGAAGAAACTGGATGATTTCATAACTTTCTTCGTATTAAGAATGGTATTAAGAAATAAAATGGCAAAGAAAAAATGAATTGAGAATTATAGGAAATACATTTGCACTGCTTATTAGAGATTACCTTTTCAAGGGCATTTCCTTCCAAAATAGCCTTAGTCTGCCAGGGCCAATTAAAAGAAGTCACAAAATCACCTTTAGCCAAATTCCCATGTTGACTCTCTTCTATAACTCCAACACCTCCACCATCAATCACTTCAGACAGTTGCCAAGGTTTAAAATATTGAACGCCTGTATCCTCATTCATCCTACGACGCTGAAAAACAGAAACGCTAATTAGGAGACTTGTATCTAGAAACCATTTAAAAAAGATTATATTGAATGGTGTTGAGAAAAAAATAAAAGTGTCAATTAAGTATGAAGCATTCCTCTGAAATGAAAAACTAAAATTTTATCTTCCCCTTTCCTTTCTCTCATCTTAGATATTGCCTATTTGAAGAATATCTCTCTTAAAAATATAACTAAAAATGACCATTTCAAGGATATAGAGGATTTTTAATATCCTCATCCTAATCCTAATGAAACCATGAAGTATTATTATCTCACAGATTCCTTCAATCCCCAAATCTGCAAAAAAAAAAAATTCTCATACTTACCCTTCTTCCCAAAGCCCTTCCCAAAGCCCTCAACCTTTTTCCTCAAAGAGCAATTGTTTTCAATTCAGAACCCATTGCTAGTGCCAGGGTCTGAAAGGTCTTTATTGAAGTGGATTAGGTATGGCTATTTCCAGATATGTCCTTCTCATTAAAGGGAAAGTCATCAATGTTAACAAGGAAAATCACAACTGAACAGTTGCTTCAACAGTCCCCAGAAGGGGGCACAATGGAATCCTCATCAGCTTTACCAACAAATTGAACAATTCCTAAAGAAGTTAAATACTAACAGGGTGAACACAATGTTCTGGACTATTTTTAAAATTTGTGATTAAAAAAAAAAACTTAAAAGGATTCAGGCAACCAAAGCTACAAGCTACCAGGCTTCTTTCTTGCTTCTCTGAAATGTGACAAGCTATAGATACATAAATACAAAAGACTTGTTCCTCTCAAACAGTCAGGAAAAAAAACGTCATTGACAATGGCTCAAAGCCACATGATTTATTCCATCAGGCAGTTCCACAGAAATCGATGAAGATCTCCCATTTTAGCAACATTACAAAATAAGGTGTATGAAGCATACCTAAATAGGAATTACTTAAGCTGTGTGTTGATCCTAGTGTTATTTATGATAATGACGTCTGAGGAACAATTTTCATATGATCATACAAGTTATGAGGTGGCCAGCCAATGGAAACACATAAAACTTTCACGCATGAGAATACTAGAGACCACCTGGACAGAAAGAAGAGACAGATGAGGAGCTTGGGAAATATCACAAGCTTGGCATGGAGGCATGGTATATTAGAAATGGGGGACTTCAATAATCAAGCAGAGAAGCTAAGAATAACTTTCTGCTTTAGGGCCAATTTCATCCTTCAAAAGGTATAGGAACCAACAAGGAGAATTTCTACTCTGAATCTCATTCTCACTAACAGGGAAAATCTGTTTGCTGAGGTAGAAGTGATGGAACCCCAGGTAGAAGTGACCACTTCCTATGAGAGCTTGTGATATAGAGGAAATCTGGACAGCATGTATTATGTGCTCTGAATTGGAGAGTCAGAGTTTAAAGAGCTCAGAGGAAACAAGGTAAGGTCCCATAGAGTAAAATGCTTCATTCAGCCCAGTAGGACTGGGAGATACTGAAGAGTGAAATTCTCATAGCCCAAAGAGAAATGATTATAAAGCAGAATTTGTCTGAAAAGATTCCATTCAATTCAATAAATATTTATTAAGCACCTACTAGGTGCCAGGCACTATGTTAAAGTACTAGTTATACAGAGAGAGGCAAAAGACAGTACCTGTCCTCAAGGACCTTACAATGAAAAGATCATTGTGTATGCACAGGAATTTACCAACAAACTTGGGCTTTAAAAAGAAATGTTCAGTAGATGGGAAAAAAAGGCAGGTAAGAGAGGATGATGGTACAGTCTTGTAAAAACCATGTTAGACCAAAAAAAAAAAAAAAGCCCAACCCCACAAAAAAAACAGAAAAGAAAGATGGCTTCAGTGGCTCCTTGCCTGGAGTGGGAGCCCTAGAACCGAGTGCAGGTTCTGAGTTTGGGAAGTTTGAGCACAGTGGCCATAGAATACAAAGATGGAGTAATTGGTTCATACATTAAAACTGTGATTAAGGAGTGCCACAGGGTCAGAATGTCATTGATTAGAAAAGGTTTAGATACAGAAACAGGTGTCTTATATGCAACTCTTTACAGTAACCACAACAAACTATGTCACCACAAGCTGTATTTGGCTCTCAAACAGGTAGAACAGTGTCTAAAGTGAATGCCTTATGTGAATATGGAGGGACCCATTCAAAATCTCTTTGAGCTGTGTCTCAAAAGATAAACTTGAAAATACAAAAAACTACATCGTTCCCAGCAAGCCAGTTTTGGAGTTTGTGTTAATGAAGATTTTGGGAACCTGCAAATTAATATTATGCTTATTAGAGTGTTGCTGCAAGACATTTCTCTTGTCTGTGAAGCATCTTTGTTTGGAAGAATTCATCATTTTAAACGCTGTTATTATAGGATTGGAGAGCTGGGTATGGGTACTTTATAAAGATGCTTTATAAAATCGTGTCTCTTTATATAAGCCTTTGTTTAGATTACTTCAGGAAGTATCCAGGATTCAAACAACACCTTACTTCAAAAATTTTACTTTTCCCGCTGATCTTAAAGAATTTTTAGGAGAGGCCTATCTTGATTTCATTAAAAAAAGGAGGAAGCTAAAGGAGTGACAAAATTGCTAAACAAGCTATTTCTAGCAAAAGAGAAATCGAACGAGCATATTGAAGAAATGGCCCTAGAAGTTCCCCAAAAAGCTAAATAGAAAAGAGAAAGAAATTCCATTTAAAATAACTATGGATAGTATAAAAAATGTTTTGGTGGAGTTGACCTGCCACAGGAATTTTATGAACGGAATCACAAAATACTTCACACAAATCAAGACATCTAAATAAGTACAGAAATCTTAATTACTCATGAGTCAGCTCAGTCAGTATAATAAAAAGGACAATGCTACCTAAATTAACTTACTGATTCAGTGCCAGAACAATAAAATAACTAAAGAACAACTTTATAGAGCTAGAAAAATCGTAACAAAATTCATCTAGGGGAACAAATGTTTAAGGATATCAAGATAATCAATGAAAAAAAGTAAGGAAGTAAGACTAATAGTATGAGATCTCAAATTATACTTACTACAAAGCTATAATTACCCAAACTCTTTGGTACTTGGTCAGAAACAGAGAGGCTGCTCAGTAGAACAGATTAAGTATACAACACAGAGAAACCAATAAGCATAGTAACTTAGTGCTTGATAAATCCTAAGATGCCAGGTAGTAGATCAGGAGCTCAATATCTGACAAAAACTATTGAGAAAACTGGAAAGTAGTCTGGCAGAAACCAGGTACAGACCAACATCTTACATGACACACACACACACCCCAATGTATATATGTGCATATACATATGCACATCTATATGAGGATATACACATGGATATGTTTATTTATGTATATGTATATATATGCCTGCATGTATTTTTGGGTCTCCTTTAGCAAGCTGTTGACTCTCTTTTCATGATTTTCTTGCATCATTCCTATTTCTCTTCCCAATTTTTCCTCCACTTCTCTTACTTGATTTTCAAATTCCTTCTTGAACTCTTCCATGGCCTGTAACCAATTCATATTTTTCTTGGAGTCTTTTTTGATGCAGGGTTTCTGACTTCACTGTCTTCCACTCCAAGCCTTGATCTTTTTTGTCCCCCAAAAAAGAATCTACAGTTTCATTACTTTTCCTGGGCTTGCTCATCTTGCAAGTCAATTACTTGACTTTTGAGCACTTTGCCACAGTAGAACTCTGCTTCCATAATGAAAAGAGCTTTATCCCACATCACTGGAGTTTTTCACAGCTGCTGGAATGCTCTCTTTACAGGCATCAAGGACAGGATAGAAGGTCAGTGGGAAAACTCTCCTGGACCTGAGAGAGAAGAGTGGTCTGGTTGGGGCTGGCCCCAAGGTGACTGAGGTGGCAGCAACAGGAAGAGCAGCAGGAGCAGCTGCAGTTGCTGCTTCTGGAGCTCCTGGCACACACTGCGTGGGGATCTAAGGGCTGATCAGAGTGTGACTGCAGGGATCTCTTTGCTGTCACTGAGACAGGATTTTCTTGCTTTGCCTGTGCTTGGATCTGGGTCACAGTCCTAGGTGGCAATCTTGGGGCAAGGAGTAGTGCTGCTGTGGTAGAGCTTGTGGCTGCAGTGGAGAGGGAATCCTCCTCACAGTTCCAAGTTAGAAAAGGGTGCTTGTGGAAATTTACAGACCAGAGCACAGGACATGAAAAGAATAAATACCTCTCCTTTGATAATACCACCTTAGAAGAACTTGAAATTTACAAGCCCCTAGAAGTATCTCTGAAAACAACTGCACAAAATCCTTGCACTTTTGAACGGGGCACCCATTACACTGGAAGCAGAGTCCTACCTTAACAAAGAATTAGAAAGTCAAATATTTGGCTGGGAAAATGGGCAAAGAATGCAAAAAGAACTCAGACTATAGTATCTTACTTTGGTGATAAAGCAGATCAAAACATACAACCAGAAAAAGACAACAAAGTTAAAGTTCCTCCATCAAAAGCCTCCAAGAAAAATATGAATTGATCTCAGGCCATGGAAGAGCCCAAAACAGATTCTGAAAATAAAGTAGAAGTAGAAGAAAAATTGGGAAGAGAAATAGAGTGATGTCAGAAAATCACGAAAAATTAATCAACAGCTTGCAAAAGGAGACCCCAAAAATATTGTAGAAAATAACACCTTAATAATATACTAAACTAAATGGCAAAAGAAGTGCAAAAAGGCAATGAGGAGAAGAATGCCTTAAAAAACAAAATTGGTCAAATGGAACAGGAGGTCCAAAACCTCACTGAAGAAAATGATTCCTTCAAAATTAGAATGGAGTAAATGGAAGCTAATGACTTTATGAGATATCAAGAGATTCTAAAAGAAAACCAAAAGAATGAAAAAAATAGAAGACACTGTGAAACATCTCACTGGAAAAACAATTGACCTGGAAAATAGATCCAGGAAAGATAGTTTGAAAAGTTTTGGACTACCTAAAAGCCATGATTAAAAAAAGAGCCTAGATATCTTTGAAGAAATTATCAAGGAAAAGTGCCCTGAGACTCTAGAACCAGAGGGTAAAAGAGAAATGGAAAGAATCCACTGATCACCTCCTGAAAGAGAACCCAAAACGAAAACTCTAAGGCATTGGTTCTCAACCTGTGTGTCGCAACCCCTTTGGGGGTCAAATGACCCTTTCACAGGGGTCACAGGGGTTGCCTAAGACCATTTGAAAACACATATTTCCAATGGTCTTAGGAACCTAGACACCGCTCCTCTATCTTTCTCCAAGCAGGTCCACCCACATGTAGATACGCCCACATACGAGTATTAAAGGGTCCCAGCATTAGGAAGGTTGAGAACCACTGCTCTAAGGAATATTGCAGCCCAATTCCCAAGTTCCCAGGTCAGGGAGAAAATACTGCAAGCAGCCAGAAAGAAAGAATCTTAGTATTATGCAAACTCAATCAGCATAACACAAGATCTAGCAGCTTCTACATTAAGGTATCAGAGGGCTTGGAATATAATATTCCAGTGGTCCAAGGAGCTAGTATTAACACCAAGAATCACCTACCCAGCAAAACTGAGCATAATACTTCAGGGGAAAATATGGACATTCAACGAAATAGAGGGTTTTCAAGCATTCTTGCTGAAAAGACCAGAGCTGAACAGAAAATCTGACTTTCAAATACAAGAATCTAGAGAAGCAAGAAAAGGTAAACAGGAAAGAGAAATCATAAGGAATTTATTAAAGTTGAGCTGTTTACATTCCTACATGGAAAGATGGTATTTGTGACTCCCAAGACATTTCTCAGTATTAGGGTAGTTGGAGGGAATGCGTGTGTGTGTGTGTGTGTGTGTGTGTGTGTGTGTGTGTGTGTGTGTGTGTGGTATGTGTAGACAGAGGGCACAGGGTGAGTTGAATATGAAGGGATGATATCTAAAAAATAAAATGAAGGGGTGAGAGGAATATATAGTGAGGAGAAAGGAAAAGATAGAATGGGATAAATTATCTCACATAAAACAGGGAAGAAAAAGCTTTTATAACAGAGGGGAAGAGGGGGAAGGTAAGAGGGAGTGAGTCTTAAGGAGGGAATAACATGCACACTAAGTTGGGTATCTTACCCTCCAGGAAAGAAGGAGGAAGGGGATAAGTTGGGGGGTGGGGGGATGATTGAAGAGAGGGCAGATTGGAGCAGGGGTAGCCAGAAGCAAACACTTCTGAAAACATACAGAGTCAAAGAAGAGAATAGAATAAATGGGGGGAGGACTAGGATGGAGGGAAATAAAGTTAGTCTTTCACAACATGACTATTATGGAAGGGTTTTACATAACTATACATGTATAACCTATATTGAATTGTTTGCCTTCTCAATGAGGGTGGATGAGGAGGAAAGAAGGGAGAGAATTTGTACCTCAAAGTTTCAAAAACAAAAGTTAAAAACTGTTTTTATATTCAATTGGGAGAGAAGATGTATAGGTAATGGGATCTGGAAATCTATTTTGCCTTTCAAGAAAGTGAGGGGGAGGGGCATAAGAAGGAAGATGGGGTGAGAGAAGTTAGGGCAGACTGGGGGAAAAGAGTAATCAGAGTACATGCAATCTTCGGTTGGGGGGAAGGGCAGAGATAAGGAGAAAATTTGAAACTCAAAATCTTATAGAAATGAATGTTAAAGACTAAAAGAAATAAATTAATAAAAAAATAAATGAAATGCAAAAAGAAAGGATAATCACGTGTGAAAGACTTAGTAACTGATCAACATAATGACCAATACAATTAGAAAGGCCTCATGATGAAATATGTCATTAATCTCTTGAAGGGGAACTGACAGACTCAGCATAGAGAATGAAACATTTTATTCTGCGTCTTTCTTTTTCTCTTTTTCCCCTCTTTGGAACATAGTTAATGTAGAAAGTTGTTTTGCATGTCAATACATATTTGCAATGGATTTTATTTTTCTTGCCTTCCCCATGAGGGAAGGAGAGGAGGAAGGAGAGAAATTGGAACTCAAAATAAAAATGAGTTTAAAATTTTAAAAATAGTTAATCTTGCACTCTCAAATAAAAAAAAATTGTTAGGAATACTAAAACTTAGCATTTAAGGCTGGCAAGGAAATCTCAAAACAACAAAAAGCCCTTTCTACCTTGGGAGAAAAGGGAGAAACAAAGAAGAGACAATAACATTGCTTGAGGTGGATGAGATAACTGACAACAGAGAGAAGACAGAGCTACTCAAATCTTTATTGCTTCATTTCTCTCTGCAGAAGAGACTGACCTTTATACTAAAAATGACAGAACAAAACTGACTAACGGGAATATCCAAAGATATATAAGGAGAGAGTAAGAGAGCACCTAGCTTCCCCAGATGATGTCCTGTCACCTGGCCCATGTAATCTGAAAGTACTGGCAGATGTGACTGCTGAGCCACTACCAGTGATATCTGAAAAGATCTTTATGGAAAATGGGACCAGCAGAGAGATGGATCAGTGAATAGAGCACGGGCCCTGGAGTCAGGAGGACCTGAATTCAAATGTGACCTCAGACACTTGATAATGACTAGCTGTGTGACCTTGGGCAAGTCACTTAATCCCAACTGCCCTGTCTTCCTCCCTCCAAAAAAGAACAAAAGAAAAAGAAAATGGAAGAGGCATCACAAGATTGGAAATGGACAAAAGTCTGGATTAAAAAAAAAAGGAAGACAGCAGACACTGCAAACTAATTAGTTCAGTTGGTGGAACTTTGATTCCTGGGAAAGTTACTGAAAGGATAATTAATGAGATGACTGACAAATATTTAGTAAAGATATCACTGATATCTCAATAACCATCATGTGTTATTATTGCCTCTGTGACAATTTATCATTGGGTGCCTTGCACACAGCAGGTGTTGGACAAATATTTATTAAATTGGAAAAAGAAACAAAGATCAAGAAAGGGAAGCAGTTGTTGCTGTTTGTCCTTCATTCTCAGAGAGAACCAATGACATAGGGAGGGAGATGTCCTGACTTGCTTGTGAATTGGATTTAAGTGTGGCAGAGTATCACAAAGCTGCCAGCCTCACTCTCTTCTCTGAAATCCAGTGACAAGACAAAAGAAAATGATTACAAAGAGGCAGCATGGCTTCATCAAGAAGAAGTCATAGCAGACTAACCTTTTTTGATGGGATTACTAATGAAGTAGATGAGGGGAATGGTATGGATATAATTTACCTATACTTTAGCAAACCTTTCAACAAAGGTTTAGTTTGGTTGTACAGGGGATAAAGTATCAGATCTGGAGTCAGGAAGACCTGAGTTCAAATTGGCATCAGAAACCTTCTAACTATGTGACCCTGGGCAAGTCACTTAAACACTGTTTGACTCATTTTCTTAGTTGGCTTAGTTTAAGATTCAACTCAAGGGCCATCTCCGTCACGCTATCCTTGGTCCCCAAAAAGTAAATACACATCTTAGGTATGCTGTTTGATATTCTAAGAACAAGAACAAATTGTTAGACACTCAGTGAAAGGTAAAGTTATAAGATGTAGGGAGCCAAAACATCTGATCCAGGATTTAGGCCGTTCCTTATGGCCAGCTCTGGGTTTTCTTAGTGATGAGGCTATGTGACAGAACTTGCCTGATAGCCTGAGATCCAGGGCTCTGCCCTGTTCTGGGATATTAGCCAGAGGATGTTAACTCACTTCAATATTACTAATACAGTTAGATAACTGAAACATCCTTTATAGAAACACTAGATAAAGGAAGGACATGATAGCTTTCAAGGTCTGCCTGACATCACAGAACTAAACAGAAACACTGAGATAACCACATCCTGCCCAAAGGAGGTTATTGGAACCTCCTGCCTATCTCTTGCACCATGATAACTGTGATAAAATAACAGGGTAGTCATATATGAGAACTAGGGCATAAGGAAGTGTTCCAAGAAGGTAACTATCAAAGACTGTCCTGACTATGCTGTTTTTCCCTATATATATCTGGACCCTCAGATCAATAAATTGGCTCAGTTTTCACTGACCCACCCGACCCACATCTCTTCATTTTGGGCTCCTTGGCTAGGTGCCTCACTTCATGCAGGCATCAATAAGATGTTAAATAATGTACCATTCTTTGAAAATCAGGCTACCCAGTTAAGATACTCCAATACTCTAGTGCACTGTGTAAAACAGTCCCTGCTCTTATGCAGTTCATAGGCTCACCAGGAGATGAGATGGAAAAAAAATACAAAAAACAAGTAAAAGATAAATTAGATTTAATTAAAAGAGGGAAGCACTAGCAGTAAAGGGGATTAGGAAAGGCCTTCTGTTGAGTGTAGGGTATTAGATGGGATTTGAAGGAAGGCAGGGACATCAGGAAGTAGAGATAGGAAGGAGAGCCTTGCAGACATGAAGAAGAAACAATGAAAATACCTGGAGTCAGGAGATAAGAGTGTCTTGTTCAAGGAACAGTCAGGAGGCCAGTATCTCTGGACTGTAGAGCCTATGGCAATAGGGAGTAAGGTGTAAGAAGACTGAAAGGTAGCAAACTTGTAAAAGGCTATGGTTGCCAAACAGAGGGTTTTTTATGATTAATCCTGGAGGAGAGAGTGACTGGAGTTGAATGAATAAAGTGTCAGACCTGAGTGCTACATCACTTAATTTGATGGCTAAGTGAACAATGGTGAGGAGAGACTTTCAACTCCTGCAATAGTCTAACCATGAGGTGATGAAGCCCTGTACCAAAGGTTGTGGCTCTGTAAATGGGGAGAAAGTGAGAGGTTGTTTATTCAGAAATAACCAGATTTGACAACTGATTGGA